>CAUYQG010239074.1:0-11949 GCA_963574415.1 Tarsius wallacei | reverse complement strand
GAGTGGATTGCCTGAGCCCGCGGGTTCGAGACCCGCCAGGGCAACTTGGTGAGACCTCATCTCTACAATAAATCAAAAAATTAGCCGAGCGTGGTAGCGCACACCTGTAGTTCCAGCTACTTGGAAGGCTGAGGCGGAAGGCTCGCCGGATCCCAGCAGGTCGAGGCTGCGGTGGCCGGGAGCGGCCACTGCACTCCAGTCTGGGTGATGGAGTGAGACTCCAACTCAAAAAAAAAAAGAAAAGTAAAGAAATGAACAGACACACAGACGATCCCAGTATTTGAACAAGACTGCAACCATGTCAAACGCATAGACCTCTGGACTGGGTAAAAAGTCTTGATAACAGCTAGAAGAAAATAGTTTGTCAATGGTTGAATTTGAGTACTTGAAATAGTTTGTAAGTGGAAGAAAATCAAGGAAATAGTTTGTAAATTGTTTGATTAGGGTACTTGAACATTTTCCCCCGTGGATTTCAAATTTCTCCAGTGTTGCTATATTACTCATATATATTTTTAAAAAACCACTTAAAAGTGATAACTTTGAATAGCTGAAGTTCATTTTAGTTTTTACTTAATCATGGCCCAGGTGGAGGACAATTACAAAGGCAAGTTCAAAAGGAAAAAAACCCCACCTTTTTTCCCTTTTGAGGCCCTATTTCATTTTGCTAAGATGCTTGAAGGTCTTTTGCCTCAGAGACAATATAATTATAGTAAGAAGAAGAAAGAAGCAGACATTTAGTGTTTGATCACATACCTGTCTTCAAGGTGCCTGAAGTTATAGCAGCTGTTCGATTTTTTAAATGATCGTAAAATGAATGAAGAGCAGACTAGCATGACTGCAATAGTATCTCAAGCACACTATAGTGGCAAAAACTTTGACGTCACACAGACTTGAGTTTGAATCCTGCATCTACTGTGGTTCCCCAGAGGCAGTGATTGCTATGAGCATTTGTGTCAAAGATTCATTAGGAAGGTTTGCAAAGAAGATGGACAGGGAACAGGAGAGGGGAAGCAAGGATGTGGCATCAAGTGAGGTCCTTTGAGGGCCACTTGGGCTTCATCACCCTGGGTAGACGTGGGGTCGTGTGGATCACACATCATAGTTGCCCCGATTGGAGACCAGGGAGCCATAGTTTTTCTGCTTTCACACCTGTCAATCATCAGTTGAGGGCAGCCATCCCCACCCCGTTGGTGGTGTGGAAGAGGAGAGGCTTAAACTCCAGTCACCTCTGCTCGCAGGCATCTTGGGCAGCCCTCAAGTAAAGAGCTGCAGGTGCTGGCTGCTGGAGTGAAAGTGCACCATGGCTTGTTATGCACGAAAATGGTCAAGGGATCCGGGGAAATAGGACATTATTTGCTACATGCTGATTACTAGCTGTATGAAATTTGGTCCTCAATATTAGGCTTTTGGACTTCTGTTTTCTCCTGTGTGAACTAGAAATGATAATACACACATATACACATACACATACCACACTCTTATAGAGGAACTAGTGGGGCAGTGGGGGCGGAAGGGGAAGGGGAGGGGAGGAGAGGAGAGAGAGAGAGAGAGTGAGAGGATCACAGAGAGGGAAACAGAGAGACAGAATGAAGGAGTGACTGTGTTTTGGGGTGGTGAGGGGAAAGGTTGAGAAGTGGTTAGGAAGAACAAAAAAAATGTTGACAGATGGAGAGAAGAAATGTTTATGTATTCATTTAATAAATATTCACCGAGGACCCAGTATGTGCCATGCATTTTCTGTAAGAAATGGGAGGAGAAAATTAAAAAGACTATGCAGTCATTGCCAAGTGTATGGGATCAAAGTTCCTACTTTTCCTTGACCTTGGACCCACATTCACTGAGGTTCCTTCCCCATCATTTGAGGTTGTGCATTGTCCTCCTTAGCCCACATTTGGAGCTTGGTAGGGCTTTCATCCTGGTCCCTCCAGTCTTTCTCAACTATCTCGAGTGTTAACTACTGATCCAGCGTTGACTGTGTGCAGGGTGCACTCTTGGGGCTTCACAGTCCAAAGGGGAAGACATGGCCACACCTAATGATGGCTGTGTGATGGGGCACAGAAGGCGCTTCCAGGAGAATTCCCAAAGTGCTGTGGAGCCCGGGTAGGCACAGTTCCTGTGTGTGGAACTCGGGAAGGCTTGACAAAGGACAGACTTCATTAAGAATTAAAAAGTGGCTCTCTAGAAGGAAAACAAGAAGGTATTAGGCTAGTTGGTTAAGTAGCTACTACAAATACAGCTCACACTCAATAAAGCTTGGTTGGATCTGAGGGCGGAAGTGAGGTCTGTTTTAAGTGAAAGTATTTTATGCTCCAAATAACTCATCCAAGGTAGATGATGACTCCTTCTGGGAGTTATTAGATAGTCTAAACAAAGTTCTAAAGTTGAATATGACTGGTATCATCTTGGGATTTGGATTCCTTTGAACTTAACATTAGATTATTTAAATGGATAAACATTGACAGCAGAATAAGAAAAATAACATCTGTGTGCTCTGATCTTTATGAGCATTTTATATTGAATTCTCTCAACCCTCATAGCTTTGTAAACAAGGAAACTATCTGAGCTACTCAAGAAGCAGAGATTGGACTAAACCCAGATCCGATTCATCTGCCACCAAAAGTCGTCCTCTTAACCACTGTCATTGGTAGTGTTATAACCATAGCTGATATTAGCCCACAAAAGTTACCAGAATATAAAAGGTGTCCATTAATCAGCAAGCAAATATTGAACGTCTTTTGTGTGCATACAACTCTGTCTGATACAGAACTTGAAAATTGACTGGATGCAGAAGACATTTATGAGGGATGATGAAATGGGGGTACCATGGACAGGGATTGGAATGTTTGCAGAGAGTGATTTGAGAGATGCCATATGGTAGATTTCACTTCAGAACAGAGTTTGAGAGCAGTGAAAGGTGGTTCAAGAAGAATGTCCTTGGCAGCTGGAAATATTGAACTAGAACTTGATTATGTTTATAGATAGAGGCTGAAGAAGCACACGAACAAAGCAACGATTGATATTGCAAGGGAAGAGCTCAGTGAGGCTTAAATTATGGAGTCAATACAGTTGTTTGTTTGGTTTATAATCCAATTGACTCTATCCTTTTTATGTGAGCACATATCCTCTTTCATCAGGCATTGCAAGCTTTACCTTAACTCTCTACAGGGAGCATCAAATGGTATTGTTAACCCAGGTAATTTAGTAAAAGTTTGAATGGTGATGTGTTAGGTATTTTAGATGGAGTATTTTGATTGGGTGATATTCTCATGTATTGTAAGCTGCTTGAAGGCAGGGACCAGGTCTCTTTTATGACCATGTCCCCCTTCTGAGTCTCTGAGCACATTAGACCTAGTACAATGCTAATAAGTAAATGAGTCATGAGTGAATGAACCACACTGGTGGACTGTCTTCCCCTTTTTGTGGTCATTGTTTGGACACAAGGACCGTCCAGATCTTCCTACTCAGGTACTTATCTCTGCTGTTCTTTTTGCTGGTATCATCTGTATAGAAAGGGTAGAGTGACATGGCTGAGCTGTGAGAAGCTCCATTGTTCTGCAGAGAGTTACTTGTTGGTTTGCTTTGGACAAGGCTTTGTGCTGATCTGGTTCTCAGCATCGTCCCGCTTGTCCAGGATGCGGCACAAATCGAATATCCTCTGGTTGCTGAAACTGCTCTCCAAGGGCTGCTGGTGCCCTCATAATCTCCAGCACTGACAACCATGTTTTTCTTTTTTATGCGACCCCCTTAGTCTTCCAGGATACTGCATTTCTAAGCTTCTCCCCAGTTCTCTGTCCCTTGACTCTTCCAGGTTTTTCTTCCTACCCTTCCCCCATGGTAATCTCCATGACTCTGTTCTTTTTTTTGTTGAGATGGAGTCTAACTCTGTTGCCCAGGTTAGAGTGCAGTGGCACTCTCATGGCTACCCCAGTGTCGACCTGCTGGGCTCCAGCGATCCTTCCGCCTCAGCCTTCCAAGTAGCCAGAACTACAGGTGCGCACTACTGCACCCAGCTAATTTTTATTTATTTATTGTAGAGAAGAGGTCTTGCCAAGTTGCCTGGGCTGGTCTCGAACCTGTGGGCTCAGGTAATCCACTTGTCTCGACTTCCCAAAGTGCTGGGATTACAGGCTGAACCACCGAGCTTGGCAGACTCTGTTCTTATCTTTCTTATTTTGCTACATTCTTTCACCTGCTCCTGTGGTGTCAGTGATCTCCTTTGTGTGAAGAGTAGTAAATTGTAGTTTTGTATACCTGACATTCTTATAACCTCCTGACTCCTATTTTAAAACAAATTTGTCATCTTCTCTCCTGATCCTCTTCCTTTCTCTTAACTTCTCTGGTTTCCAGCTTTCCCTCAATTCTGTCCTTTCCTCCTTCCCTCCCCAGGTTCTGCTTCCTTATGTCAGCCACTTGCTATAGGTTCTTTCCTTCCTTTTTGGCAAAGTCTTCGTCTTCTTCTGCCTATCCTTCTGAATGCCAGCATTCCATATACTCCCCTAATTGTCTGCATTCTCCCGTAGGCTCTACTTACGCTTCCTGCACTTTCCTGTAGCAATCTCAGGAGATTTGCATTTGTGACTTCTGACCCCACCTGTCTTGGAATCTCTATACCTTGCCTAAGCTTGGCACCTGCACTCTGGACACATGCCCATTGCTTACTAAATACCTCTACCTGGAGATCCCAGAGTCAACCTGTCCCATTCTGCACTAACTTTCCCCTAAGCCTTGCCGTCAGTCCAGTATTTTCTACTCATTTGATGGTATCATCACCATCCACCCATTTGCCCTAGTCAGAAGGTTCACAGTCATTTTTGAGTCCTCCTATCAGTCTGCTCAAAATCAGAAATTTGAGATCCCCCCCCCCCGACTCTTTCTTCTCCTCCATTGCTCATGCATGCAGTTGTTTATCCATAAGTCAATGACCTTTTGCTATCTTGGATCTTTTCCACCTTTTCATCCTCCACCTTTCAAAGCCGCTCCCTGTGTTCAAGACTCCATCGTTTCTCCTTTGGGCTATCGTAATTGTGTCTAGATTGTTCTCTCTGCCTTTCATTTCACCAGCCTCACCCTGTAGCCAGAATAACTTTGCTACAATATAAAGCTGACTAATCCACACACACCTGTTTTTAAAAAAAATCCTTCTATGGTTGTTCCTTCTCTATAAAATCCTAACTTGTGAGTGCAAAGGTCCTTGACAATAGAGGTCGTATCACATCCTCTTCTCTACCACTCAGAGTCCCAGGAAAGTTCTGGATACCATTAGCTATTTAAACAGCTGTGTCCAAACCTTGATTACTCCATAGATTTCAGAATCCCCTATTTATGCAGCTAAGATGAACCTTCCCAGAGGCTGTTCGTTTGCCCTACCCCCTGCCTTCCTGGTTTTAGTGTTCAGTGCTAGGCCCTCAGAGTCGGGGACTCGATTGTGGGGTGTTGATGTACATTTGCTGGGACATGACATGGGTAAAGATATTGAGGCAAGGCCAGAGAGATCAAGTTGGTAGGTAGATAGTTCAGACAGTTTCATTGGACTGAATCAAAAGGAGATAAGCGCATGACTGAGGATGGGAGACGTCAGTAAATCCAGGAGCCAAAAAGAACAAGGTGGGGACAAAGATAAGCATGGAGCACAAGGAAGTCTAGCACAGGCGTGGGGTAAAGTGGGGGGAGGGGCCTGTCTGTCTTGGATGATCTGGGTACCTGTGGAACTCCTGTCCATCCAACGCAGTCACACAGTGGCATCTCCTCTTTAGCAGAAGACTCACTACATTCGACATTCTGGCTCCCTGACTCTTCCTTACCCCACCCCCCAGACCACATCAAAGATCCTTCCTCTGCACTCAGAATTACCAACTCCCATAGGCTTAATGCCACAGAAAGGACATAGAAAAGATATACATCCATTGAGGAACTTTTTATTAAATACTTTTGTGTCAGAGGAGTCAAGGTTTAGGGATTGGACCAGATGCATTTCAGTATGAGCCAGTGCCTGACATACAAGCCAGATTCTATTTTTATAGGACAAAGGCTCTGGTCAGTCAACTGAAACATTCCTAGAAAGGGATCTGGGATTTGTTGAAACCTATTTTCTAGATTCATAGTTATTAGGCTTCTGTGGCCTACAGAATTGAACCAAACCTGGGCATCATTAAGGAGATTAGAAACATAACCAAAAATATTTCTCTTCTCTTCTCTCTTTTTTTCTCTCTCTCCCCTGCCCTCTCTCCCTCTCTCTCTGAGACAAGGTCTTGCTCTGTGGCTCAGAATGGAGTGTAGTGGTGCAATCATAATTCACTGCAGCCTTCACCTCCTGGGCTCAAGTGATCCTCCCACTTCAGTCTTTGTAACTAGGATTACAGATGTATACCACCATGCCCGAATACTTTTTTAATTTTTTTTTTTTTTTTGTAGAGATGAGGTCTCACTATGTTGTCCAGGCTGGTCTTGAACTCCTGGTCTCAAGCAATCCTCCTGCCTTGGCTTCCCGAAGTGCAGGGATTATAGGTGTGAGCCACTGCACCTGGCCATGTTCCTCTCTTGAAACAAAATCATACCACGTGTGCACCTGTGAACCTAAATACAGGTTCTAGTTATTGTCATTCAGGTGGGAAACAGGGTTTAGATCATATTCTTAAGCCAGGCATGGTGGCTCATGTCTGTAATCCTAGTACTTTGAGAGACTGAGGCGGGAAGATTGCTGAAGCCCAGGAGTTTGAGACCAGCCTGGGAAACATAGAAAGACCCCCATCTAAATTTAAAAGAAAAAAAAATCACATGCTTAGGATGATAACTGGTCTGGCTACCAGCTCCTGCCTTGCCCCTTAATAGTGTTCTGACCTAGGGCAAGTTAATTAACCTGTCTGACCCTCAGTTTCCTTATCTATAAAATAGACATAATCATAATACTGCTCTCACTAGGATTATTGCCATGAGAGAATGAGATAATACCCATAAAGGGCCATCTGTAGTTGACAACTCTTATTCTTAGCCAAAGGGGAGCGATTTAAGGATGGTGGATGCTAAGAGTCTCCTGTCTCAGGAAAGAGAAGAATGAGAATGCGTATGATTGCAACAGACCGTGGAATATGAGATGGAGAGAACCATTTCCTCAGAATCCTCCCATCCAACACCCACACTTTTTCCCACTTAAAGCTTGACAGAAGCTTCTAGAATAAGCCACAGAAGGGTCTATATTTAGATAACAGATAGTAAACTAAGAAGTCATCTTAGGGGAACATGGTTGCTTCCCCTGTGCATAGCCAGGAGGAATTTTCATACAGTCGATTTCCAGAGGGAAAGTCACCGTTAGCCTTCCAGGGTACACATGGAATTTAGGGGACCAGATCAAACATACCTTGCCTTTTCCCTGCCCAACCACAGAGTCCATTTCTGCTTCTAGCCACTCTCTTTTTCTGTTCCCCTGATGCTCCTGCGGTCTCATCTGCCTTCTTCTCAGCTTCATCTTGGAAGAAAGCATCAATGCTTGAGGCTGTAGGTCAAGCTTCAAGGGATTCCAACTGGATTGTGACATCTAGAGAGGAGGCACAGGTATGAAAAATGGTGAACCAGGCAGAGTGTAAGAAACATACCCAACCCCTGATCTATTTTATTCTCTTCATTCCAGTGGTGACACAGGAAGAGAGGTAAGGGACAACAGAAATGACAATCAATACATTGATACACTCAGCCCTTAGTACCCATGGGTTCTGCATCTGTGAATTTAACTAAATGAGGATCAAAAATATTTTTTAAAAAAGTGAATGACTGTACAAAAAAAAAAGTTGAATGGCTGTGTCTGTGTTGAACATGGACAGACTTTTTCCTTGTCATTATCCCTAAACAATACAACAACTAATGACATAACATTGACATTGTCTTAGGTATCACAAATAATCGAAAGATGAATGAAAGTGCAGGAGAGGATGTGTGTAGGTTATATGTGACTTTTACACCATTTTCTGGGAGGGATTCTCGCATCCATGGATTTTTCGTATTAGCGTGATATCCTGGGCACTGAGAGACTATTGTACTTGGCCTCAGTGTCTAGAAGATGGGTGGGGATGGTGGTCTCACACAAACTGTAAGATTCCTTCCCATTCCCCCTGACCCTGACTATAGAAGGTAGTCGCTTCTCACCTCCGGCCAATTATAGCCACCTTGCCAGACTTTGTGATTTTTTTTTCCATGGAAAACAGGAACTTGTGGATTTGTGTGTGAGAGAAATATCCCATTTAAAACAAGTTGGCAGTTATTTTTTCTTATATTTTGAACAATCCCATAGATCAAACAAAATGCATCCTTGGGGTCAAATGTCAGGTTGTGACTTCTGCATTGGTCCCTTTAAATTCTGCAGAGGGGAACAGGTAGAGAATAAGCTTCTCCTGCTCATAGTTGTGTCTGTTGGCATAATTTCTGTGGTTGCTTTGCTCTCAGGGCCTTTGTCTTCTTACTCAGGCTTACCACAGACTTCTTCAAGGAAAGGTGGAGAGAGGAAGAAATTCCTCTCGGGCCAAACTTTTCTCTCGCAAAACATGTGGTGCTCTGAACCGTCTACAGCCCCTCCCATTAGTGACTATGGTGTGGGAGTTGAGGTTCCCAGACTGGGTCTGGCCCTATGCAAGGGTCTCCTCTAACCTGTCCTCCTTATTATAAGTCATTTGTGATGTTGGAGAGGAAAGGGGGTAAGGAGGTAAGAATAGCTCACTCATCCACTTTCAGGGTTTCCAAAAGTTATATAAATTTTATTTCAGATCAACCTTCTCCCAGCACCAGAATGTTCTTTTCAAGATCATCCCACTTCATCCAGTGGTGTTGTTTGAATAACCCCAGTGATAGGGGACTCACTACCTATAGAGGGAAATCCTTTCACTTTCATACAATGCTAATAGCTGTAAATATCTTCATTATAATGAGACAAAATATTCCTCCCTGGAACTTAATTCTACCCTTGGAAGTTACATACAATCTAATTAAAGTATTCTTTTGCATGATTGCTCTTGAAATATGCCTTAATGAAGACTGCATCATATCATAACCAAATCTTTGAACAAAATCTTTTTGTTCCTTTTACTATTCCTCCCATGGCCCAGTTTCCAGAAATTTCACCATTCTATTCATCTTCTCTGAACCATTTCCAATTCCTTGACATTCCTTTGGGATGTTGACTCAGAGTTAATATCATGTGCCATCTTGGTATGAGCAGTACAAACCAGACTGGAATTGAATGAGGAGAAATGAAATTAGAATGAATACAAGGTTCTTCACTGGGTGTTGTTGCTTTGTTTGATGGGTCAATCCATAGCCCCTTTGGCCCCAGCTGACTTCTGGACCAATTGATGAGTCCTGAGAAACAAGGCAGGTAGATCAAGATGTCCCTGATAGAAGGAGTGGAGGACATGTCTCAGGTGTGTGATAATAAGAACGTGCCCAGTCAAGGTTGGTTTGAAAAGTCCCAGCCTTGCCTGCAGGTAGGGCTTGGACTGGATAGCTGAGCTTAACACTGGAAGAGTGTAAGGAGGAGAGGAGAGCTTCCCTGTGACACCCTGGCCTGTTAGGTTTTCTCCTCTGATCACTTGATCTGAGTTGCCCTTTGGTTCTTCCGCTTGAGAGAGAAAAGATCTTTGCACCAGGCAGAATGTCCATGTCCAGCTCTTTCTGCCAAACTCACTAATCAGATATTTTGCTGTATATCCTGAGGGGTGAAGGGAGGGAGGAGCCAGAGCTGCCATCCCAGAGTGTCACAATGAGAAATGCCCCTTTATATTGCAGACATCGTAGGAAGTGGGGAAGAAATATTTCCCCCTTGCATAGCCTCAGAAAACCAACTCCCTGGATAGAAGATGCTGGTTCAAAACTGCCCCTTGTGTGAAAATGGCCCAGGGAGGTTTGACTGGGAACCTGAATGGGGCCAATGCTAGGCCGTTTGTCCGCGCTGCACCCTCCCCTCATCTTAAGCTTCACTCTTAAGAGACACGAAATCTAATCTGAAGGTATTAGTCCATTCACCAGCTCTGGATTCTTGAGCAAGCTGCTTCACCGCTCTGAGGTTAATTTTCCTCATATTTAAAATGGAATAATGATCGAGACCTTTCCTAAGGATTAAGGAAGATTATGAATATATATTGCTGCCTGGTACACAGAAAATGCTTTATAAAATATAATGATTTTTTACCTTTTTTCCTAACTTTTCCAGTTCAGTAATCTCCTTGACAAAGGAAAATAGGAGTTTGGTAATCCTGCCTTCTGCGTCTTCATGAACACTGCCTCACCGGCTTCATACAATGGCACCCCGTTCCTTTGTTCTTTCGCATTCTAACCATTCCTCAGCTGGGAAACTCTCTTTTCCTAGTTAACTTGTTTCTGCAGCCCTCAGATTAATCAGGGTTTCCACTTACAGATGCTTTTCATACACGTGAGTACGACTTTTCCAGGTGGAGACCTTGGCCCGTGTAAGTCCTGGCCTCCCCTGAGAGCTTCCTATGTGACCCTTCTAGCCTCTTGGGTTTTCTCTCCTGATTCTCCTCAGCCCCGATCTTTTCTCTGAGTTGTCTTTTCAGTTCTTCTGCTTGAGAGAGATAAGACCTTTGCACCAGGCAGAATGTCCATGTCCAGCTCTTTCTGCCAGACTCACTAGTCAGATATTTTGCTATATATCCTGAGGGGTCTGGGAGGTGCTGGATAGTGGAGGCCTTCACTCTAGGCAAACTGTGCAGCCTTGTGTTCCCTCCTGAGTCTTCCTTTCTCTAGGAGACCAGGCTTCACCTCTTAGGCTGGGGGTAAGAGGTGCTGACTGGGGCAGGATGTGTAATTGATGTGAGCTGTAGCATGGGCAGCAGTGGAGTTGTTTTCAGGCATCATGTGAAACCATTTGTTGATTGCCTACTGTGCACACTTGAGACACAGTCGGGAACAAAGACACATAAGGCCCTGCCCTTATGAAGCTTAATTCTGGTGGAGGAAGACACAATGGAAGCACATCAATAAATTGATAAGATAAAATCAGTACCACAAGACCCCAGGGCTAGCATAGTGGTGTCACTCTATTACAGAGGGCCACCTTTTATCAGAGGCTTCCTACGTGTCTGTGTCAGGCACTGTATTTAGCATTTTCCACACCTGATTTCATTTAAATTTCACAAACACCTTATAAGATAATTTTTTTTTTTTTGAGTTGGTGTCTCACTCTGTTACCCAGGCTGGAGTGCAGTGGCCGCTCCCGGCCACCGCAGCCTCGACCTGCTGGGCTCCAGCAATCCTTCCCTCTCAGCCTTCCAAGTAGCTGGAATTACAGGCGCGCGCTACCACACCCGGCTAATTTTTTGATTTATTGTAGAGATGAGGTCTCGCTTGCCCAGGCGGGTCTCGAACCCGCAGGCTCAGGCAATCCACTCACCTCAGCCTCCAAAGGTGCGGGATTACAGGCTGAGCCACCGAACCCGGCAGATAACTTTAAAAAATATATTAAGAGTAGGCCAGGCATGGTGGCACACACCTATAATCCCAGCATTTTGGGAGGCCGGGGTGGGAAGATTGCTTGAGCGCAGAAGCTCGAGACCAGTCTAGGTGACATAGCAAGAACTTGTCTTTACAAAAATATAAAAATAAAAAACTTAGCTGGGTGTGATGGTGCACACCTGTAGTCTCAGCTACTGGGGAGGCTGAGGAGGAAGGATCACCTGAGCCCAGGAGGTCAAGGCTGTGGTAAGCCATGATTGTGCCACTGCATTTCGGTCTGGGTAACAGAGTGAGATCCTGACATTCATAAAAAAATCCATTCATTCATAATTTTACCAATATTTATTGAATGCTTGTATGCCAGATACTTGAAATACAGTAGCAAACAGCATACACTTGTTACATTTAATCAACTTGTGGGGCAATGAGGAAAGTAGGCAAGACACAAGGCAATGTAACAGGTGAGAGTTCAGAGATGGGCAGAAGTGAAGAGGC
>CAUYQG010239072.1:0-11674 GCA_963574415.1 Tarsius wallacei | reverse complement strand
ACACACACACATGCATATGTTGCTTTTGTGCATGTGTTGTGGCATGATTAAGGATGAACTGCACAACATGCATGATACACATGAGTGACTGTCTAGGCACCAAGCAGAGCAATTGCCCCATTACCACATGTGGCTATCTCTGAAAATGCATTTCAGAAGGGCTCTGAGCAGGTCTCGAGGGGAGGATGGGTCCACCAACCACCAGAGGCTCCACATGTGCCCCGAGCAGAATGGGCAGGGGTAAGCAGGGGCTGGAAACTGGGATTCATTCATCCCTGAGTGCCCCCAGCCCTGCACACTCACTCGACCGAGACCATGAGCCCCTCACCCTCTTGTGAATGCCCCATAGCTGCAGCCAGGGCCCTGGCATGTGTGGTTGATGCAAATCCCCTTAACCTGACCCTGCACCTTGGGGGCCAGTGGCTGTTGCATTGCTGAGCAGGTGGAGGCCATGGGGGGGGGCGTCCCTATAGCTGAGAGACATTAGCAAGAGCCACCATCTGCCTGGAGCAAGCCACAAGACCCTGAGAGGGCAGAGGACATACTGGGACCTTAGAGGGGACCAGGGAAGGCTTGCAGGAGGAAGGGTGGGCAGACTTCATGGAGAAGGGGAGGAGGGAGATATGGAAACAGCTGGGGGGAGTCAGGTGGACACTCACCAGGAGGAGAGACTCGGAATAGACCCAACAGGGGAGTGGCGGCAGCTGCGGCAAGAGTTGGGCACTGGAGCTGGATAATGGAGGCCTTGAGTGCTCAACTAAGGGCTTGGAGCTGGACCCCAAGCAAGGGAGGGTCCCAGGCAGTCAACTGAAGGGTGGCGCTGGAGAGAACCCCACAGTGTTCAGGGTCTGGAGTCTTGAGCCCCTTGGGGCTGGTGGGGCTGGAGGGCGGGGACACGCTAAGGGGCAGAGGTTCCTTGATGCCAACTGAGAAAGTTGGACCCTGAGTGGAGGGGATGAGGGACAGGGACGCCTTGCCTGGCCCAAGCACAGCCTTGGGCTTCACCGAGACTCTGCAGAGGCATCAAGGGACTTGGGGAAGACATCATGTCCACGTGACCCCCACACTGGAGGAATAGCCTTTCCACACCTCCATCTTGAGATCCTCCCACTGACTCCTGGGTTGCTCCTCTTGAACTCTTCAAGCACCAAAAGTAACAGTGTTAGCCAGGTAAGGCAGTGAAAGTAACAGTGTTCTCTGGGTGATTCAGGCTTCTGGTCATGCCAGGGGCTGGGGACTGTCCCAACCATGTAGACCCTGGTGGTGGCATGCCACTATGTGCTGGGAAGAGGGGCAGATTATACTTGGGCAGCTCGCTGAGATCCGTGGTACCCGTCAGTGTGGTGGCACCAGGAGTGCCCACCCAACGGAAGGAAGAGGAGCATGGGACACTGAGTGCACGTTTGTCACCACAGTCTGGCACATCTTCTCCCATATTCCCCGACACCTGGCAGACTCATGGCAGCCCCTGCAGGTGAGTGCAACTGGGTCCCAGCCTGGGATCTTGGGATGCGGCTGAGCCCCCCCCTCCCCCTTTGCAGGCCAGGTGCAGAGGATGCGGCCCAAGACAGGGGCCATGGGAGTAGGGCATCCTGCAGGGCTGAGGTGTAGAAGTGTGCTGGCCAACTGCAAGCCCCACTGTGAACTCTCCCAGGAAGGAGCAGGATGCATCTGCATTTGAGTCAGAGGACACTGTGAGTCCTTTTGCCATAGCAGCCCACATCACCCTGCGGAGACAGACCAAGCCTTCATGGGACATCTCATATGGCAGGCAGCCTCAGGAGACCTGTCTGTGAGAGCCAAGCAGGGGGAGTGAGGAAAGAGGACCGTATCCAGGACCGTCAGGCCCTCCTAGCAGCACAGGCTTCGGCGAGGGAGGTGGCCCTGCACTGGTGCCAAGCCCAGGGCTCACGGCTCTTCCTTGGGACGCACAGGCCCAGCCAGGACCCCAGCATCGTGAGGGGGAACAGCCCCATGCTGAGGCCCTAACTGCCCGGGGACATCTGACCTCGAGTGCAGTCATCATCTGACATTATTAGGGTGAGCAGTGCTACTTAGCCCAGTGGGAGAGAATCTGGAGGAGCTGCAGGGGGTGGTTGAGTCTAGCCTGATCAGGAGAGCAGGAATGGCAAGTCGTATCAGGTACAGCCAGAGCCAGCTGTCTGCCCACCTGAGACGCCACCCCTCATCTCCACCCCAGCTGCTGTGTACACACCACACCTGGAGGCCGACGGTCGTGCATGCTGTGTGGCCATGCAGGCCAGAAGGATCCACTTCTGGGGGTCTTCCCTGAGACAGGGGTCGCGTGTGATGGGGTTCCACTCACTGAAGCTGCCTCCTGGCTGTGGTTAAGGTGTGGCCATAGCCAGCACGAAGCTCAAAGTGGTCCCTACTTCCCCTGCCTTCCTGCCCCAGTGCCATGGCCATGGCAAAGCAGGGCAGGGATGGGCAGCACCTGCCATGGTAACACTGGACCAGAGGCAGGACACAGGTTAGCCCCGGCCCTGCCACTGCTCCCGAGCACGGACTCTGGCTGCACTGGAATCCCAGCTTGGTCACTTGTTGCCTCTGTGACCCAGGCAAGCCACTCACCCCTGAGCCTCCTTCTCACCTGAAAAGCAGAGACACCAGCACCTCCTTCACAGGTTGCTGGGACACCGGGTCCCAGCCCAGTGCTGCCAGAATCATCCACACCCTCACCAGGCATGGTGCCTGGGCAAGTCATCAGTGAGCTCTGTGAGTTACTGGTCATCTGTGAGTCTCTGTTTTCTGTTCTGCTGGGTGGTGGAACAGGCTCTTCCCTGCCTTTCTCCAGTGGTCTTGCTGCAGGAGCAGCCACAGAAACCACTGGACCATTTCCTGCCATGACAATCTCCCATTGCCAATTCCTGACCATGGAAGCCCCCGGGGACTCGGAACACTGCAGGAGGAAGGGGTGCCTGGCGACACACAGTGCCAGGGGCTCAGAGCACGACTGCCTGAGCTGAAACAGTTGCGGGGACAGATGTGAGTGCCAGAGCCCCGTGGCCATGGCAACTGCCCCCACAGGCCCACCAAGGTAATTCAAGAACATTTAAGTTAATGAAGGCCCAAGTCTTCTTGGCAGGCAGCAACATGACCTGCACTTGGCTCTTTCCAGCCCCTCGGCTGTGCCTGGCAGGACTCAGGCCCTGGGAGGCAGGTCCGCGGGCAAGGATCCCAACTCTGCTCACCAACCCCTCAGACCCTCGCTCATCCACGCCCCCTCTCCTCCGGCCGCCAGCCTTCCATGTGAGCCCAGCATCCACTTCACTCACAGAACCAGCAGTGCTGGGTGCATTTGGCTGCCACCCTCCCCCTGACCTCATGAATAACAGCCCCTGCTGTGCTTGAACCAAAATTGTCTAATGACGAGTAAAGATGCAGAATCCCTTGGAGTCTCCCAAGGGCACCCGACATCCTGGAGTTGGAACAAAGCCAGACCCAGAGGCATCAACTGTCGACCACAGTGAGCCTGGGCATCAACCCCAGGGAGCCTGAAAGGGACAAGAGTCGTGGAGGAGAAGGGTGGGAGCCGACTCTGTAGGGGTCTCACCTGGGAAGCTACCCAGTGCTTCAGCGGACAGTTCTTTGTGGAGATGGTGGGTGGGAAGGCAGGACCACTGCAGGGCAGCCCCGGAGAGTCGCAACCCCTGAGAGTCGAAGCCACCGTGGGAGGAGTATCCCCCAGGGACTCACCAGTAACAGGCCTAGACACAGGCAACCCATCCTTTCTCTGGACCCCCAGCCACGGCTCCCCACCACCACCCCTCAATAGCTTTATCACTTGGGGCTTCAGCGTGCAGCACCTCCCTCCACAGGCTGCCCTGCGGGACCTGTTCTAGCCATGACCCCTCTGTTTCCTGAAGACGTCACCCAACCTCCCATTCCCACTTCCATGGGCCCAGAAGACCTAGAAGGGCCCACCCAGAGCCCAGCAAACCCAAGCACCTGCTGCTTGAACGGGTCCAATACGCCACTGGTTCCCCCTCATTCCCCCAGATTTCATGGGGGCTGGAGGTGGGAAGCAGCCCCCTTCACAGTGCAGCCCCAGTCAGAGAAATACAGCCTGCTCCTCTCAACCCAGGCAGGCCAGCTGAGTCATCCACACCCCTGTGGAGTGGGCAGGAGAGCCCCGAGTGGGCAGGGAGCCGTAGTCATGGGTAAGACAAGTCCTGCACCTGCCCCAGCTTACCACGCTTCAGGAGCCATGAAGCTAGAGTCTGTTTGTGAAAAATCACAGAGGACTTCCAGGATGGAGAGACTGGAGGGGAAATCCCAAAGGCACTGGGCATGACAGCAGCCACATGCAGCTAGGCAGGGCTGGTGCAGCACTGCTGGCTCCAGGAACCGGCCCAAGGGGCCCAGCTTGGTGGGCTCCATCACACATCCTCGCCCCTTCTGCTGAACCTGCAGATGACCAGCATCTCTGAGACCCTGAAACGCACGTGGATGTCAGCCTTCCCGGTCCTGCCCACCAAGGCTCCCAAGCCCTGGCCGGCCCTTCCCAGGGCAGAAAGGCCAGTAGGCCCACTCCATGGGGAATCAGTCGTAGACTCACATTCGCTGCTGGGGCCCAGCATGCTACCTGGATTAAGGAAAGGGTCAAGGGAAACCCAGCCTGTGCCCAGGCCCAGCTATAGGGTCAAGCCCGACCCCCAGGCCCTTGGCTAGGATGCTGGCACCGTGGCCCAACTTCCCTCCCACGCCAACTTCCTGTCCCCTGCCATGACTGGGCTCCTGGTTCAAATTATCTGATGAGCCCACAGCAGCATGGCACAGTCTGTTGCCAAAATCTACTTCATCCACTGCCTAGAACCTCCTGCCCCTAGATACTGAAGGGCCTGGATGGGACAGGGACACACCATGATAGACTGCAAGGTGGACTGGCCAGATTTCTGGATACTAAAGGGCCTGGGTAAGCCAAGGACCCCTCCCCGTGACACCCTGCAAGATGGGCTAGTCAGTTTCCTGGATACTAAAGGGCCTGGATGGGCCAAGGACACCCCATGACAGCCTGCAAGGTAGACTAGCCAGCTTTCTGGATACTGAAGGGCCTTTGTGGGTCTAAGAACCACCCCCCACCCCCATGACACCCTGCAAGGTGAGTAACCCAGCTTCCTGGATACTGAAGGGCCTGGGTGAGCCAGGGACTCTCCATGATGCTTGGCAAGATGGACTGGCCAGCTTCCTGAGAATTGACAAGCCCTGGGTGGGTCAGGAAACCCCCCATGGTACCCTGCAAGGTGAGCTGGCCAGCCTCCTGGAAATTGACAGGTCCTGGGTAGGCCAGGGACCCTCCCTGACACACACATGGCAGGCCGGTCAGCTTCCTGGAAATTCACTGTGCCTGGGTGAGCCAGGGACTCTATGACACCCTGCAAGGTGGACTGGCCAGTTTTCTGGGAATTGACAGGGCCTGGATGAGCCAGGGAAGCCCCCCGCCATGCCACCCTGCATGGTGGATTGGGGCAACCAGTGTTCACACGTTGGTGTCACCAGTGAGTTAGCACAGCTAGGAGCTCCCTGTCCTCATGACCCTACCACCTGGCTAGCTTGGGCTCCTTGAGTCATGGTGGCCCCAGGCTGACTGGACACAGTCATGGGCTTCCATGGGGCGCACTCTAAGAAGACACTCCATGTGGACACAGCGGTCAAGCCTCTGCTTGCATCACACTTGCTGGTAGTCATTCTAGACAAGTCACATAGCCAAGCCCTGAGTCAGTGGGGTCAGCGCCTGTGGGGGTGGGTTGGGGGGACACCAGGCATGTGGGTCATCAGGGCCACAGACACCACTCTGCAGAGCCTCTGACCTCTGTGTCCTGTGCTGGGGTTTTTCACTTGTCCTTAGCAGAAGATCAATTCCCTTGGAAATTACTTCACCTAATAGTCCATTTGGGGAGTCGTAGATCTCAGCAATTAACAGAAAACTGCTTTCTGAATTCAGCTTCATTAGAACATTTTGGAGGAAACAGTTCATTAGAAGTTCAGGAATGCTCATTGTCATGCAGTGCTTGCTTGCTCAAGTCATTACATGGAAAATTAATTAATTCTTTGAGTCATTTTTAATGGAGGAGGAATTTAATTCTCTGAATAATATGACAACTCTCGGCTAAAGACTGACAGCTGTGGGCATTAATCGCCGTTCTCATCTCGGAAGCCGTTCTCCCAGCCCAATTCTATTATTTCATGTTGAAGGAATGGGTTAGAAGAGCCATCAGCAAAAAGAGAGTTGGGGCCACAAAGCCATTGCCAACCATTGCCAACAAGGTGACAGAGGGCTCAGCGCCACCTCCACACCCTGGGACCTTCTGTCCCACACGAAGACTACCGCAGGGGCAGCTTATGAGAAGCAGGCAAAGGTCAAGCTGGCATTTTCCTGGAATCTTCTATTGTCCACACATTTTTCATTAAAAATGAAAAGAGCATGGTAGCAATGACCCAGACGGGCCAGAAATGTATGCAGTGAAGATTCCATTTCTCCCCAGCCCTCATGCCTGGGCGCCTGTCCTTGGCATTCCAGGGACAGTGAGTTGACCTCCTGTGAGCCCAGGAATGTGTGAGCACACGCAGTGATGCACGCATTGCTATGCACACACATTCAAATGTCCAGCCATGGTGCACACACTACACGCAGCCACGCACCCACATGCCCTGGTGCCTTCGCCTCAACTGTGACCCAGGCAGTCTCCTGTCTGAACACGCGCATCCTCCCGCTAAGCCACCTCCACTGTCTGTGGTGCCTCCTGGGGATCTGAACACCCCTCAACACAGCACGGCCCTGGCCTTCTCGTCTTTCTCCAGTCCTCAGAGTCGACCGTGTTGGTTCAGAGTCCTGGGAAATCACCGGTCCCTGTGAGCTCTCAAGTGCACTCACTCAAAGTGAATCAAAGTGTTCTTTTGAATTTGAAATACTTTGGCCTGTTCGGTGCCTGGGCTTTTCTCTACTCTGTCATTTTAAACTGTCCCTTTCTCATGTTGCCAGTCTTCATGCATGTCTGTGCCTATACACATGTGTAGCACATGTGTAGAACGAGTGCCCGTGTGAGTTTGCACACCTATGTATTGAGGTTATTTTCTGCTTCTCATTTTCTGTTATCAAATTCACCAATTTCTGCTTTGGTTGTATTTCATTTCTTGACTTTTCTAAAGCTAACTTTATCTTTTTCTCTTTGCCCAAACTGAAAGTTTATTTTATTTATTTTTCTTTACTTTCATGAATAAGATATCTCTTGTAGGCTAAACATATTTATCTGAGCAAGCTTCAACTGCTCGACATCATTTTCAATATTTCTAGATAGGTTTAAAAGTTGATTTATTATATCATGGTCAGAGAATGTGATATTTGATCAGAGAGGTTTGGTATTCATAGTGCTTTTCCTAATAGTCTAGCACATAGACAACTTTTGTAAATGCTACCTGAATAACTGAAAATCAGTCTTCTCTGTTTTCTGTGTGAAACTTTCTAAAACCTGCTGCTTCATCCTTATCCATTCCAGATGTCGTCTGGTCTGCCTCTCTTTTCCTCTTGATTAGTGTTGCAGAAGACTATCAACAATATTGATCTTTCAAGAAAACAACCTTGCATTTTGTCGGTTATTTCTATTAAATCTGTTTCATTAGCTACTGCTATCTTAATTACTTTGAACCTTTTGCTTCCTTGGGGTTTAACTTTCTATTCATTTATAATTTCTTGAAATTGAAATTTATATCATAAATTTCAGCCTTTCTTCTTTCCTAATGTCTGCACTTAAGGGTATAAATTTCCCTCTAAGTGCAGTCTCAGCTTCAACACACAAGTTTCAATATTTACATATTTTAAATTATCAACTTCAAGATGCTTTCTAATTTCTACTGTGATTTATTCTTGTTCCCATGGGCTATCTCAGAAGTGTGTTGACTAATTTCCAAATAAGTGATCATTTCCTAGTTATTTTATTGTTTCCCACTTTAATTTAATGGTTGTCGCAGGACAAATCCTGGATGATCTCAGTCCTTGGAGATTCACGGTGACACACTTCCCTCCTCAGCACACATGTCATCTGAAAGTGCTGTGGAACTTGAATGTCACCATGTATTCTGCAGGTGCTCAATGTTACTCTCATCAGTCAGGTCAAGCCTCTCGGTCTAGTTGTTCAAACCTACCAGGTGCCTTCTGACATTGTGTATACTTCTTCTATCAATAATTGACAAGCACACTACAGTCTTCACCATGGCATGGATTTGTATTTTTTCCTTTTAGTTCTACCAACTTTTGCCCTATATCTTGAAGTTGCACTATCAGATAACCATACATTTAGAATTATTACATAGACTTTGTCTTTAATAAGTTGTTATTAAATGTTCCTTTTTGATAAATGTTTTGTGCCTTAAAATGTACATCGTTTGCTATTAATATAACCATGTAAGCTTTCTTCTGGTTATGGTTTCTTCTGGTTTGGTCCTTTTGCACTGAAACTTTTTCTTTCTCTGTATCTAAGGTAGGTCTCTTGCATGCAACATGTGCCTTACTTTCCTTATTCATCCTGAAAGTTTTTGTCATTTCTTTTTTGTGTGGTTTAACTAGAGATTTTTATCTATTTGAATTTAATGAAATAATTCATATATTGAGCTTAATCTACTGTATTTCTGGTTTCTATATTTCTTATGACCTCTACGTTTATTTGTTGACTTTCTTGGGGCTTTTATTTTTGTCATAGTTTCATTTTTTAATTTTTATTTCTTAGCTCACCCAGACCACTATTATCTCCCTCTGTGTCTTGTCTTGTCTTTGATGTCTAGTGTATTTTCTTTGAGCTACTTTTCCTTACAACTTACTCTATCAGAACATGTCCAGTAAAGAAAAATAAACCACATCAGGCATCTTAGCAGAATTTCATATAAAATCCTGGCAAGCAAGTAGTGAAGAACTGAAAAAGGAAAGGGGACATTGAGTTATCATGAAGATGACAACCACGGGGAGCCACGGCCATGTCCAGGCAGGGAAGCAAAGCGAAAAGGGTAGACAGTGAACATGCCCTCGCCAGGAGCCTGGACTTGTGACAGGGGCCGCAGCCCAGTGAGTGCCGGTGTCTCCACACTCCAGGAAGGGACCTTGGGCCCTGCTGAGGAGGGACTGCTTGCATGGTGCTGGGACATCAGGGACTGGAGGGGCACCTGGGCAAGACCACTGCAGAGGGGCACTGCTTGTTAGAAGCAGGTCTCTGACCTCTGTGGAAGAGGCCCATGGAGCTCAGGGACTCAGAGAGGAGGTGTATCCACCTGGTCTGCATTGCTATGAAGGAATACCTGAGGCTGCATAATTCATTTTTCAAAAGAGGTTTATTTTGTTCACGGTCCTGCACGGCACTGGCATCTGCTTCTGATGAGTCTTCAGGAAGCCACAATCAGGAAGGCGGAGGGGCGCTGACATGTCACCTGGCCAGTGAGGGAGCAAGAGGGAGGAGGTGGTGCTGGTTCTCTTCAACACCAACCCTGGCATGAACTCTTAAGAGAGTGAGAACACACTTGTTACCATGAGAATGGCAACAAGCCCTCCAAGAGGGCTCCGTCCCCATGACCCAATCACTCCCACCAGGCCCCACCTCCAACGACGCAGAAGATGCCACTTCAACATGAGATCAGGGACAAACAACCAAACCTAAGCCAGAGGCAAGGCTTGGCCAGCCCTGGTGCATCAGGACCTGGGGGTGGGGGGCTGGGGCCTGGGGCCCAGGCTATCATGCAGGGGCCCACCAAACATTGCCCATGACCCTGGGTGGCACTGAGTTGCTGGTTCTCTGAGTGTGAAAACCATGAAGGGCTTCAGGAAGGAGCTGCCATGGCTGGGGTGAGGCCTCGCTGAAAGATGCTGACCGGAATGGGACATCCTCTGGAGGAAAGGGACAGGTTCCTTCCACTCCCCAGCAGGAGATGCTGACCACAGGAATGAGACGTCCTTGGGAGGGAAGGGGCAGATCCCCACGCACCCCCCCACACAACCAGAGATGCTGACTGGAATGGGACATCCTCGGGAGAGAAGGAGCACGTACTCCCCGCCAAATAGCCATCAAGCCCCCTTCTAACCCTCCTCTTGGCAGAGCCCAACAGGGAGCAGCCAAAAGATCAGAAATGTGTCTCAGCCCAGCCCATCCCAGAGTGGAGTTTCGCAGGTTGGCCCAGAGGAGGCAGCCCACCAGCCAGGCTGCTGTGGACGCTGGCCCAGCCTCCCGGCCAGGGTACAGCCTGGGTTTGAATGTGCACCCAGCATCCAGCTGGTGGCTGAGTCCCTTCCTCCTTTGGGGCAGTATCTGCGCATGAGTTTCTGGGTCCTTAAAAGGGGACAGCAGGGGAGGAAAGGGCAGCAGTGAGGGGTGAGCCACTTACAAGTCTTGCTTCTGCATTTGGAGTCTCCGAGCTTCACTCGCCTCTAGCCAGCTCTCCCTGCTGCAACAGAGAGCATGCTCTTCCTGGCCCTCCCTGCTGCAACACTGTGTGCATGGGTTCAGGCTGTCCCCATGTTCGCCACACGCCAGATACTGCAATGAGAGGTGCCAGTCCTAGGTGGGCCTTCCTCGCCGCTGACTCTTTTCTGAGAACCTATCATGTGTGGGAGGCCTCAGGGTCAGCTTTACTTTGTGCTGTTTTGTTTTGTTTATTGTCTAATTTCACTTCATTTGCCCTCAGTTCTCAGCATGTGGTTTGAGGCAGTGAGCGTTTTTCTAATTTGTTGAACATGAAGTTTTCCTCTTCATTTTTTCATCAGTTTTGGGCTGATGGGTCAGAGAGTATAAACAACTTTACACCAGTATTTTCAACCAGAAGCCAGAAAACCGAGACTGAAGCCACCACCCACCCAAATCTCCACAGTTCCTTGTAACTAAACTCTCTGAAAATGCGTGTGAGAAAAAGCTACTGGGTTCCACACCTCACACGCTTCCTTTTTTCTGCCTGGGCCCTAAGGTAGCTCAAAACAAAACAGAAAGGCCAATTTTAGAAACTCCAGTCTTGATGTTAGCTCTCCAGTGCACTTCTCTTGATTTTTTTTCACAGCACAAATATCTACATCTTTACATACACTGTCTCGACCATTGTAGATGTTCAGAAGGATCAATAATCGCTTAAGATGTGGATATCTTGCTGAGGTCTTTTAATAGATACCCAGACATCACCCAAGAGGGGTCTCCCAGCTGCCAGTTATGGGGTCTCAGGAGCAGGTTTGGTGCATTCTTGGAAAGGAGCCAGGGACAGCTTCGGTTGTGTCCTTCCTCCAGTCGGCACCAGGACAGCTAGTGCCATTGCTCTCTGGGACACCCACTGGTGATCTAAGGCCCATCCACCCCCACCACAGGAGGCCCAGTCCTCAGCTGTAGAGTGAGAGTGACTGACGATATCATCCTTGTGGGATGTCATGGGGAGAACGCTATGTGGGTGGAGGAAAAAGTCATTGTAAATGTATGTATTCTGGATCTTTCCAGCACCTGAACACACCAAGCTCCTCTCTGGGAAAGGCACCATTACAACATGCAGAGATTTATACACACGTTTCACATGAAACCCCACACAAGACAGAATTTGTTCTTTTCAAGTGTACAGTTAAGAGGGCTTAGCATATTCACCAGGTGGCACAACCATCACCAATGTCGATGCCAGAACATCTCTATCACCCCAAAAAGAA
>CAUYQG010239063.1:0-28047 GCA_963574415.1 Tarsius wallacei | reverse complement strand
GGATAACTTCATGGAATGTTTGTTCCAGGGTGGTCTCTGTCTCTCTATCTGCCTCAGGGATTCCAATTAATCTTAGGTTCAGCCTCTTGAAATAATTGCTCATCTCTTGGAGGTTTTGTTCTGTCTTTTTAAACTTCTTTTTTATGTTTTTAATAGTTTGGGTTAGCCACTGTGTGCTTACATTGGCAGTACTGTACAAACAACTTGGTAAGGTTTGCTAATCTTGGTATTTCAGTTTCTCACAGCTGTGTTCATGTAGACGTGTGGCAGTGTCTTGCTGAGTGGCATTCATTATTGTTGCCTGTTTTTGTGTGCCATTGTGAGAATGTTGGAGCTTGAATTAGAGCAACAACCAAACATTACATTTCTTGTTAAACTTGGCAAGAGTGGAAGTGAAATCAGGGACATGTTAGTCCAAGTTTATGGGGATAATGCCATGAAGAAAACAGCCGTGTACAAATGGATTAAACGTTTTTCTGTGAGGAGAGAAAGCACCACTGATGAAGAGAGGTCAGGACAGCTAGTAATGGACAGAACTGATGAAAACATTGCAAAAATTTGTCGAATTATGAGTCAAAATCATCAACTGACTGTGAGAAACATAGCAGACCAAATAAACATCACTAGAGAAACAGGAAAGTTTTGACTAAATATCTTGGCATGAGAAAGGTGTGTGCAAAAATGGTCCTGAAGGACCTCTTGAGTCACAATAGTACACCAGCTTACACAGCACTGTTTGTGGAGGGCGGGGGGGGTGGGGGAGCAGAGGTTAGCCAGTAAACGAATAACTGTATTGGAACACCCTCCCCTCTCACCTGATCTTGCCCCTGATAACTTTTTTCTTTACCTAAAGATAAAGGAAATATTGAAAGGAAGATATTTTGATGACATTCAGGACATCAAGGGTAATACGAACAGCAGTTTTGATGGCCATTCCAGAAAAAGAGTTCTAAAATCGCTTTGATGGGTGGACTAGGTGCTGGCATCAGTGCATAGCTTCCCAAGGGGAGTACTTTGAAGTGATTGTAGTGATATTCAGCAGTGAGGTATGTAGTACTTTTTCTAGGAAGAATTTGCAAGCTTAATTGTCAGACCTTGTACTCTTGTAAGAGTTCCTAGGCTGGATGTAGTGGCTCAATTTGTAATCCCAGCACTTTGGGAGGCCGAGGCAAGAGGATTGCCTGAGCCTGGGGGTTCAAGACCAGCCTGGATAACTTGGTGAGACCTTGTCTCTACAATAAATCACAAAAATTAGCCAGATGTGGTGGTGTGAATCTGTAGTTCCAGCTACTTGGAAGACTGAGGCCGAAGGATCTCCTAAGTCCAACAGGTCAAGGCTGCAGTGGCTGTGAGCATGCCACTGCACTCCATTCTGAGTGAGAGTGAGACTCCAACTCAAAAAAAAAAAGAGTTCCTGGTTGACTTTAACCTGTTTATTTTACTTAAAATGTTATATACAATGTCTTCATTTAGTAAGTTGACTAAGACTTACCTTGATTTGTTAATGGCTATCTTTTAGCTGGCCTTTCCAGGTTCTGCAGTAGTTGCCAATTCTGTACTGCATAGATTGGAGATATGAAGAACAATGTCTTGTACACTTGGACTACATGAGCACATAAAGGAAAGATCAGATTTTATTAGAAATGTCCCTCTTAATAGATGCAAACTTTGGCCCCATTAATAAGAGGCTTCAGTTTTCAAGTTGGTTATTTGGGAATCATTGTAATTACTCTTGCAAATGAAGGAGGCAAATCTATCAAAAGATTTATATATTTGTTGTTGTTATTCATGACAATATTTTAAAATGTATTTCCACAGGTTTAAAAATATTCTCATAACACGATGAGTGTTAAAATAAACAGATGTGACTTTTCACACATATTGCTTTTGCCTCAAATACAAATTCTGCACAAATATATGCAAATCATGCACAAATTCTACTCCCTGTTCTACGGTTACTCCTTTAAAAATTGAATATTAATCAAAGGCTTGCAAAACTGGTTTTTTCCCTCTTGGTTTCTATTATGATTTCAAGTCTCTTCACAATTCCTATGGTTTCCATTATGATTTCAAGTCTCATCAGCATTTCTAATAAGATATATGTCCTGAGCATTTGCCATTCATTGCCCACTGACTCCACCCCAGAGAGTTTGCAATCTAGTAATCTGGTGCACATAAGATGGTAATTATAGTTCAAAAGAGTAGGTGATCAATGCAAAATGAACAGCCAGTCAATAAGGGTTCTAGTGGTAGTTGCTAGCCCTTTAGCTTTGAATATTTGCCTTTTTCCTGCTGACCCAAGACTTTCTGCCATATAGTTAACCTGTAAATAGAATATATTAAATATACTCAGGGCGTTTCTGTTCTTTAAACACTATTCTGATTGCATTATTCCCCCGATCAAAGCCTTCCATTGACTACTGAGAAAAGTCCAAAGTTCTTAAGTGGAAATTTTGGGGTTTCTAAATCAGATCCCTGTTTGTCATTCAGGTCTTATCTTCCACTATTCTCCTCTGCACTCCAGAAATTTCAACAAAACTGAGCTAGTCAATACTCGCTACATATGCCCAGAATTTTTGTGCTCCCTGGCCCTTGCTCACCTTTTTCAATTTTCAGCACCGTCCTCCCTGCCCTGAAAGGCTCAGTCAGGTGGAACTTTTAGGAAGAACCAACCTAAGGTGAGGTGAGAATAGGGGTGGGTCCTGTACTTCAGTTGGGATAATTATCATAAAAACGTGTAACTCCTGAAGACCTTTCTCTACTTGTCTCATCTTCTTGCTTTCTTATAGTATTTGTTATTATCTTTTTTAAAAAAACAAGTTCTATGCTTCCCAGCCTGGAGTTCAGTGGCTATTCACAGGTACAAACATAGTTCTCTGCAGCCTTGAACCCCTGAGCTCAAGCGATCCTTCTGCCTCAGCCTCCCAAGTATTGCAGGTGTGCACCATCATGGCTCATTTTAAAAATATTTTTTTGGGAGGCAGGGGTCTCACTATGTTGCTCAGGCTGGTCTCAAACTCCTGGTCTCAAATGATACTCTCACCTTGGTTTTCCAAAGCACTGGGATTATAGGTGTGAGCCACCATGCCTGGCCATCCTTCTTAACTTCTTTCTATCACGATTTTCATAATGGTCATGTAAGTATACCTTAAAAACTGATGAGATGTGTTTAGGGAGAATGATTGCCCCTCTTCCTTCCCTCTAACATGACCTTGTGTACCCAGCCTGCTCTCTCTGACTACTAATGGCCCGTCCTTCTCAATCCCAACTCCTGCCTCCACTGGATTCCCATGGAAGTCCTTTGTAACTGGTAATATGGTCCTTAACACATACAAATATTCTGTAGGTGTTTGGGTCCCACCTCCATCTGCCCTTTGAGTGCTGAGATTCTGCCTTGTAATCATCTCTACCCCTTACATGTCCTAGCAGAGGGCTTTGCTTATGGTATATATCACTGAATCCATCCAAAAAAAGCAACAAAAGAGAAAAATATGTTTGCAATCTGAAGAATCCATTTGTACAGATAGTTGTAATTATATGTGGTGTGTGTTAAACACTGTTGAAGCAGAGCCACATGCATGGATGATTGAATGACTTTCTTGTTTGACGATTTCCTCTCTCAATTTTTACTAAGGTAGAAAGAAGGTCCAGTTTGGGCCCATCTTATTTAGAAAGTAGCTGATGTGCTCTATAGTTTATGAAATAGATTGTTTTATCTATATAGTGCAAATAATAGGTATTGCTTAAAAAAAAAAAGGAATTCAGCAAGGAATAGTTTGGGCATTTCAAAACACCTGAATCATCCTTACCACTGAATTTAAGAAAAACAAAAACAAAAACATCTGAATCTGACCAAAGAGAACAAGTAATAAAGAAAAAAAAATTTATGTAGCATGTGAGGTTTTATTTTTGAGTAGGAAGATTTCAAGGCAAAAGGATTAAAGTGTAGGTGTACAAATGTTAGCAGCACCAAATTCTTATCCTCATTGTAACCCTGAAGTTCTTGGACCTTCATGAAAGAAATCCTTTGTTGAGTCTCTTCTTTGTACTGTTGCTAGCAGGTCGTCTTCTTGTGACTCCTTTGCCCTTAAAAGGATGCTTTAGTAGGCCACATTATGGTGATCCAATCCTCCCAAAGAACAGGCCAGGGCAACATGAAATGGTTTATTTGCTTTTTGCACCTGTGTCTGTAAGCCTCCAAGGCCCTGGAGAACCAAGGGCAGCCTTTCTGCTGCTCTGAGAAATTATTCTGTCTAGAATATTTGATCACACACCAGAACAGGTGCCAAATGGAAAATAATATGCCAGATGTCTACCCAGACAGCAAAAAGTTGGCCAGAACACCACATATCCTAATTTAAAAGACTGAAAACCTCACGTTCATCCTAAATGATCTTCTCATGCCCACTGTTCACAGATCACGGACTCCCAGAGTGCTGAGCAAACAGAAATCCTACATCTCATTGCACTCATTTTTTTTCAGACTGAGATTCAGAGTGTCTGAGACCCAGACGGGTTAAATGATGTCCCCATCAATAATTAATAGCTGACTAGTGACAGATCCAGTCCTAAAAGGAACCCAGGGAAACCCAGGTGTTCTATCTGCAAAACGCAACCAAAAAAAGTGACTTCTATTCCTTATAATACTTTGTGTTATTTCAGAGCCTAGGATGAAGACATTGTATTTCAGAAATGATGACCTGCTTTGAGCCGATTTCAATAGATAACATGGAGAAAAGACTTAAATCAGCTAAATCTATTGTAGAAAAAATATACAGTATTTGTCAAGCACAGGAAAGCGGAAGACTTGAATACTCGTTAACTCAGACTCCAGATTTTTCACACCCAGAAGTTAGTTGAGAATAAAGAGCCACATGTTTTACAGTCATGTCTCACAGAACTGTCTACTATAGTAACACCTCAATACTACTTGGTTATCCTTAAGAGGTTAATTATCTGAGCAGGCTTCCATGAGCAGTTGGAGCTTTCCTAGATGCATTTGTGAGCATGCTCCTTAGAGCTCAGTACGTTTTTTGCCATAGTAAATGTAATGACTTCAGAAGAGAGATTTCTGAGCTGGTCAATCGAGACTCAACTACAAGGTCGGAGAACTCTGGTTCTTATAGTCCTGCCCTGAGTCCTCTCTGGACACAAGGAGGCCAAGACTACAAGACTGAGGGGGAAGTTGATGCCTGGAAAGAAGGTGGCATCAGGAAAAGAGCAGGAAACCTTCGATTCCAACTGTAATTCTTTCCAGCCCTGTTATGGACTGAATGTTTGTGTCCCCTGAAAATTCATATGTTGAAATCTTTTTTTTTTTTTTTTGAGTTGGAGTCTCACTCTGTCGCCCAGACTGGAGTGCAGTGGCCGCTCCCGGCCACCGCAGCCTCAACCTGCTGGGCTCTAGAGATCCTTCTGCCTCAGTCTTACAAGTAGCTGGAACTACAGGTGTGCACTACCAAGCCTGGCTATTTTTGATATATTGTAAAGATGAGGTCTCGCCAAGTTGCCCAGGTGGGTCTCGAACCCGCGGGATCAGGCAATCCACTCACCTCAGCCTCCCAAAGCACGGGATTACAGGCTGAGCCACCAAATCTGGCTATATATGTTGAAATCTTAACCCTCAATGTGATGGTCTTAGGAGGTGGGGCATTTGGGAGATAAGTAGGTCATTAATCTCATGAATAAGATTAGGCACATGGCCCAGCGTGGTGGCTCAGCATGTAATTCCAGCACTTTGGGAGGCCAAGGCGAGTGGATTGCCTGAGCCTGTGGGTTCAAGACCCACCTGGACAACTTGGCGAGACCTGGTCTCTACAATAAATCAGAAATTAGCCGGCATGGTAGCACACACCTGTAGTTCTGGCTACTTGGAAGACTGAGGCAAAGGATCGCTGGAGCCCAGCAGGTCGAGGCTGCGGTGGCTGGGAGTGTGCCATTGCACTCCAGTCTGGGTGACAGAGTGAGACTCCAACTCAAAAAAAAAAAAAAAAGATTCGGCTCATGAATGAGAGTAATGCCCTTATAAGAAGAGACATAAGAGCTTGCTCACCTTCTTAGCTTTGTCTTGTGAAGATACAAAAAGTAAGTGCCACCTGTAAACCAGGAAGCAACTTGGGAAGTCCAAGATCAAGGTGCTGGTAGATCTAGTATCTGGTGAGGGCTGCTTCCTGGCCATCTCTGGATTAGTGTGTTACCTCCCTTCCCCTTACCCAGGTGCTCAGTCTATTAGTTGTGCCCTAAGCCCTTCACTGGGTCACCCCACTAGTCCTGCTATCCTCTGGCCCTCAATAAATCCTCTCTCCCCAAGTTCAGCTAGGTCTTAGAAAGGGAAAATATCTTATTGTATTGGTCCATAGTCAATAGCTATTAGCATCAGAGTCTTCTGGGCAATATGCATGTTTTGAAAGAAGCTGCTCAATAACCAAGATTAATCTCAAATCGGTTGAATTTCAGGCACAATAAAATTGAAAGGAAGTGTTCAGAGAAGCCATCAGGATGGCAGATGCAGCCATGTCTCAGAGCCCACTATAAGTCATCAACGAGGGTTCTCTTGTTTTCACATCCTCCTCTTCTTCTGTTCTAGCACTTCTCTGAATGTGGTGTCCCCACACCACTCTGGTTGCCAGGGCACAGGAGTGGGGCTCTGGCAGATATAGTGAGAGGGTGGTTGTTAAAGCCTTTAATGGTAGGGGTTATTTGTAATTCTTGGATTTGCATGTCAGGAACTGTTTGGTATGCTCTCCTCTGGGCAATCATGCTTCCTCTTTTAGCAGTGAAATATTCCAAATGATGTAATTGTTTGAGTATGGGTGGCCAATGCCTCAAGCCTCACCTTTCCCAACCTGAGATATGGTGTCTTCTGATTTTGCAAGCAATGAATGTATTTTATATGCATCTATATCCAATAGAGGTCTAGAACTGCATTTAATACAAGTTCATGTGAATGAATGAAAGGATGAATGAATAAAATACTAAAATCTGACATTACTAGTGCTCATGTCCAGTCCTCCTCTCCTCCAGGTACATGAAATGTGTCAAACCTTTCTGCCATTAAATGGGACCATGTGAGTAGTCCTGGCCAATAGATTGCAAGAAGTGATAGATGGCATTTTGAACCATAGGTGTAAGCTGTCTATGCAGGCTCTTCTCTTGCCTAGACCACATTACAGACAGCAAAGACTCTAATAACCTGGGTTCCTGAGTGACTACATGGAGCAGGTTATTCCCCCACATCTGCTGATCTGTGTTGGATAAATAGCATGCAGAGAAATATATTTTTGTTGAAGGATTCCAGGGTCTACTTGTTCTGCAGCAAAACTTAGCCTGTCCTGATTAATACAGCCAATGGTCACTTAAAGGTAAAGGAAAAGAGATTGCATATTTTTAAAAATTCTAAGTGTTCTTGAAGATTTTTTCTTGGTCAAACTGATTGTTGTATGGCTTCACTCTATGAATCAGGCAGGATCTGAAGTTTACAAGTCACTTAAGGAAAGTTACTCACTCTGCAGAGTTTCACTGGGGTGAGCTGAAGGGCATGATGTCCTGCAATGACCAAGTCAGTTCTCCAGCTGCACTGCCAGTTAGAACTAGGCCGATTGTCAAGGGCTATGTGGGACACACTGACAACAGCTTCATGGCATCATACAGTCTTGGAATTATATTCTCAATTGATCCATGCATAAATGTTTAAAATGCACTTTATTTTATTTTTAGGTTTTGAAATGAGGAGTTGACATTTGTGGGAATGAACACCATATGTGCCTTGTCACGTCTGCTCAGCAGGGCAAACCCGTCCCACTGCATGGTGCCATCTACTTAGCAACCTCCTGGGACACCTTGTTTTTCATCCATGTATAGCATTTGGCCAGAGACTATAGGCAACAGGGACAGAGACAGGAAGTGTCCATTTTCTGGCAGTGTCTCCAAATTCACCTCACCAAAAATTCCAATTGTTTTTGGTTTCAGTGTTGGCAGTGAATTTCACTAGGATGAGTACCATATGTTCTAGTGTTTCTGAAACCATCCCAGTTTCTAATATTTTACTTGTCTCTGTAATACACCAAAATGTCCCAGAAATTTCAATATTTTAGTATACAAATACATCTATTGAACAACTTTTCACACTAGGAAGCAATTTTAAAAACTCACTTTGAGAACCTGTGCCTCAATTTTTAGTTGAAACTAATTCACGTCACCTTCACATACCAACAAACTATACAAAAATACGGTTTATTTCTGCCCCAGCAAATTCCGGCCAAAAGGGCAGCATATCAAGTCACCCAGTCTGGAGTATCCATTTCAGAAAGCGATATCTCTGGGTCACTTAGTGGTGTAATCCACTCTTTAGCAGAAAGGTTTCAGCCTAACTTGCCATTAATTAGCATATTTTAAGCATTTTATTAGATGAACACTTCAAGCATGGAAATATCGGTTCACCTCTGAGCAGTTCAGGCAGAAAGATGTGATGCTTCTCAGTTTCTGTCCAGCAACTGGACAAATTCAGTGTTTCATGTTGATTGTCCTGAAACAGTGGGGCAGTGGGGCTCAGAGCAGGATCTGAAGGGCACTGTGAAGGTCAACTGCTCTATCACCACACCTGTCCCAAGCTTCTGAAGCACCATCATTAAAGATTCATCCTCAGTTTGAAAGCTTGAGTCCTGTGAAAACAAAATGCCTCTGGGAGCCCCATGTATTCAATTGTGGACTATTAACTCCTCAGCTTGAGAGCATTAATGAGCTTCTTTCCAAAGGGCATCTCTGAGAAGGATCCCTGGAATGAATGGAGACAGGCCAAGACAGTTGGGTTTTCCAGAGAAGAGAGGAGAAGCACAGATGTTGGGGGTGTAAGGGGAGAGGAGGAGGTGGAGAGTTTGCGGCCCCAAAACGTAAAGAATTCAGGGGATTGATCTTTTCTGGGCCTTTATGCTATGCCAGCCAGGCACTACACAAAATGCTTTCTGTGTATTTTTGTCCACATCAGTTCCCTTGGTGACTCTGGGGAAGAAAGCATGATGCTTACTTTACAGATGAGGAAAACACTGGTCAAGGTGCCAAGTAACTTCCCCAGGATCAGACTGCTGGGGTGAAATGGAGCCATGATCTGAACCTAAGTCTACTTCTAAAACACTCACTGTCCTACTCTCTAAATTAGCCTGGGCCTCTAAGTCATTTCTAATAGTAGCCTAAACAACGCCCATGAACAAACCTTGTTGGTTCAGACTCTGAGATGGTAGAGTTTAAAAGATTAGGGCTCGAGGCTGGGCTTGGTGGCTCAGTCTGTAATCCCAGCATTTTGGGAGACCGAGGCGAGTGGATTGCTTGAGCCTGCGGGTTTGAGATCAGCCCAGGCAGCTTGGCAAGACCTCGTCTCTATAATAAATAAAAAACTAGCCGGACATGGTAGTGCGCACACCTGTAGTTCCAGTTACTTGGAAGGCTGAGGCGGAAGGATCGCCAGAGCCCAGCAGGTCAACACTGGGGTGGCCACTGTACTCCAGCCTGGGCAACAGAGTAAGACTCCAACTCAAACAAAAACAAAACCAAAAAGATTAGCATTCAGGAAAACAGTCTGTCACTTCCTCAAAATGTTATACAATTTCATTTCTAGGTGTATACCTAAAAGAACTGAAAGCCACAACTTAGATACTTGTCCACCAACGTTTATAGCAGCATCATTCACAATAACAAAAAAGTAGGAGCAACCCAGATGTCCACTGATGGATAAATAGATGAAAAAAGCGGTGTATTCACACAATGGCAAATTGTTCAGCCTTAAAAAGGATGGAAATTGTGATACATAATACAACATTGATGAATCTAGAGGACATTGTGCTAAGTGAAATAAACCAGACACAAAAGGACAAACATTGTAAGTTTTCACTTAAATAAGATCCCTAAAGTAGTCAAATTCCTAGAGACAAAAAGTAGAATGGTGGTTGCCAGTGGTTAGGGGGAAGAAAGAATGGAAAATTCTTGTTTAATGGGTATAGACTTTCAATATAAGATGATGAAAAAGTTCTAGAAATGGATGGTGGTGATGATTGTATGACAATGTGAATGTACTTGATGCCATTAAAATGTTCACTTAGGCTGGGTTTGGTGGCTCAGCCTGTAATCCCAACACTTTGGGAGGCCGAGACAAGTGGCCTGAGCCAGCGGGTTCGAGACCAGCCTGGGCAACTTGGCAAGACTTCGTCTCTACCATAAAATTTTAAAAAATAGCCGGGCATGGTAGCCCGCATCTGTAGTTCCGGCTACTTGGAAGGCTGGGCGGCCAGCCCAGCATCGCCCTGCTGGACTCCAAGTAGCTGGAACTACAGGTGCACACTACCATGCCTGGCTAATTTTTGATTTGTTGTAGAGAAGAGGTCTCACCAAGTTGTCCGGGCGGGTCTCGAACCCACAGGTTTAGGAAATCCACTCGCCTTGGCCTCCCAAAGTGCTGGGATTACAGGCTGAGTCACTGAGCCTGGCCCCATATGCAACTTTCACAGGTTTTATCTAGTGCATGAGTGTGGGTTGCTTGGCAGAAGATTGCCCAGATTATCTGGGTTGAATCCTTCTCAGAAACCTAGAAAAATCTACCTGACTGAGCAGCAGAACATGTTCACACCTGCAGGTACCCTGAGCATTTATGTTAGGGAGGCATTAAATTAAGAACAGAAAAGAAATCTGCAAATATTCACCCATGAAGGGTAAGTCATGACCTATGGAAGATAAGCTCTTTCTGCAGGGGACCCTGTACCGACTGTGACACCACCGTCCTTTGACATCCATTCTCCCAGACTAGTGTGGCAGGGCTGCATACTTGAACTGTCATCCAAGACCTTCCCAGTTCTACCCTTCAATGCCCTCCCATGCAACTTGGTGACTGCAACAGCGGCTACAATGCTCCCACCACCCAGAGGTTGCCTGGCTCTGACTCCAGCCCTCCTTGCTGTGTGGTTTTCTCTCTGGCAGCTGCTCAGGGGTCTTCTCAGTGGTATCCTCTTCTTCACAGAGCATTTGCCTTTCCGACAGTCTCTCTCAGCAGCCTCTTCTTCCATCAGGTGCTGCTAACGGGGTCTCACATCAGGTGAAGAGAATCTGTAATGGACCAAGGCTTGGGTCCAGGCCCCATTACCACTTGGGCCGTGGTTCTTACACTTCCGAGTACATAAGAGTCATCAGGGCCCCCACATCTCTATAAGAAAATAAAATTTAATTTAAAAAAGAGTCATCAGGGCAATTGTGAAAAATATGAGGTGGATTCTGGTGCCCACGTTTATAAAACAAACTTCCCAAGGGACTCTGAGGTAGGTGGTCATATTTTGAGTCATTCTTTTCTCTCACAAATGAGAGTAACCATTCTTTAATGCGCGAATTCCTGGAGATAATATATATGGCAGCATCTAGCATAGTGCTAGGCCCAAAGTAGGCATTCAACATATTCATTTAAATTTGAAATGGAATGTAGGAAAAAAATGTGCTGTGCAAACCATATTCCCTTGTCAGGACGATTAAGACCAACATGAGCTACCAAAATAGAGGGGCTGGTACCACTAGTTCCACTCAAATATAAATATAACTGAATTTGACTTTCAAATGCATTTTCTGAGAATAGAGTGGCTATCTTTTATCCAAGATCTACTGTGAGAACAGCTGTCATGGCTCAGACAATGACTAACAATCCAGGAAAAGATGAACATGTGACTAAGACGATTATTCAAGCAAAAATGAAAATCAGAAACTACAACCAGTCCAAAATGGGCACAAGGGGAGCCCCTCTCATGGACAGTCAGGTTCCAGAGAGCTATGTTTACCTGACTGTAACTTCTTAGCTTTGCTTGTGTCTCTGGAAACAGGAATATCACAGAATTAAAAAAGAAAATTTACCTTATATCCCCAGATGGCTATGATAAAAAACAAAAAACAAAAAAACAAGTGTTGAGGAGAATATGAAGAAATTGGAATACTCATACATGGCTGACGGGGATGTAAAATGGTCTAACCACTGTGGAAAGCAGTATTGCAATTCCTTAAAAAATTAAACATAAGCTGGGCATGGTGACTCACACCTGTAATTCCGGCACTTTGAGAGGCCAAGGTGGGAGGATTACTTGAGACCAAGAGTTAGAGACCAGCCTGCGAGACATGGAGAGACCTAGTCTCTACAAAAAAAAAATTTTTTTTTTAATTTAACCGGGCATGGTGGTGCATGCCTGTAGTCCCAACTACTTGAGAGGCTGAGGCAGGAGGATCTCTTGAGCCTAGGAGTTTGAAGCTGCAGTGAGCTATGATTGCACCACTGCACTCCAGCCTGGGTGACAGAGCAAGACCCTGTCTCTAAAAAGTTAAATTAAAATAAAATAAATTTTAAACATTAAACATAGAATCGCCTTATGATCCAGCAAGCTCACTTCTGGGTACATACCCAAGATGACTGAAAGTAGGGACTCAACAGATGTCTCTGTTCACCCATGTTCTTAGCAGCATTATTCACAGTAACCAAAAGGGGGAAGCAGCTCAAGTGTCCACTGACAAATGAATAAACAAAAAATGTGGTGTATGGACACAATGAAACATTATTCACCCTCATAAAGGAAGGAAATTTGACACATGCTGCAACATAGTTGAACCTGAAGACATTAGGCTAAGTTAAATAAGCCAGTCACAAAAAGTCAACTACTTTTTTTCCTGATTCCACTTATAGGAGGTCCCTAGAGTGGTCCAATTCATAGGCACTACAAGTAGAATGGTAGTTTCCAGGGACTGGAAAGGTGGGGGAATGGCGAGTTAGTGTTCAATGAATGTAGAGTTTTTGTTTGGGATGATGAAAAATTTCTGGAGATGGTTGATGGTGATGATTGCATAGCAACATGGAGGTACTTAATGCCACTGTACACTTAAACATGATTAAAACGGTAAGTTTTATGCTGCATACATTTTTACCACGATACAAAAAAGAAAACTCACAAGGACACGAATTTAGACTTTGCCCTTAAATATCCTCTTTGATTTGTGAGTGCACAAAGCATTTTTGTCACATTACGTCATTCCGCTGGGTGGTCATGAGATGTTATTCTGTGAGGTCAGCAAGCAGGAGAAGCCAGCCTGAAGGGTTACCCACAAACTTTCTGATGGCAGAGTCAGGAAGTCTTACGCCATGTCAGAAATCCACTGGTTCTACGTGCTGATTCTGTAGAAGGGCACTGAGAGCTGAAGTAGGCTGAGCGAGGCCAGACAGTAGGCTTCAGGGCCCATGACATCGGAGCGTAGACTTCCCTCCCCAGATCCCACCTCTATAATATGCTTAAATGGAGAGAGCAAGCCGGGCTCAGTGGCTCAGCCTGTAATCCCGCGCTTTGGGAGGCTGAGGTGAGTGGATTGTCTGAGCCCGTGGGTTCGAGACCCCCCCGGGCAACTTGGTGAGACCTCATCTCTACAATAAATCAAAAAATTAGTCGGGTGTGGTTGCGCGCACCTGTAGTTCCAGCTACTTGGAAAGCGGAAGTGGAAGGATCGCAGGAGCCCAGCAGGTGAGGCTGGGTGACAGTGTGTGTTTTACTTACCCAAATGTAAATGCCTGGGAATAATTTGTGCATGAGATTCCAGCACAATAAAATGCTTTAAAATCATTTTAGTTTGCCAAAAAGTACCAGAAGCAAATGCTTACGTTTTCCACACTTGCTGCATATCAACTTTTTCACCCCGTGTATGCATAAAAAATGAGCTATTTTTCAGTTCCTATCAAACAAATTCCTACGGAGCAGGGGGGAAAAAGATTCAATATAAACAAAATTCATTCAATGTTTCATGCATCAAATACTTACTGAGCATCTATTATAGGCTAGGGAATATGTTAGCCCACAGACTACAGCTGAGAAGAAGCCACATGTAGCTCCTGCCTTCATGAAGTGCTGTCCTCAGACAAGTAAACAGGATGTCACACTACAGGAAGGCTGAAGAACTCGGGGAACATGGGGAATGACAGGAGGTTGCAGTCCAGTATTGTAAAGACTGTAATGGGAAAAGTTTGGAGAGTGGAGGGAGCAATTAGGATGATATATCAGGGTTCATTCAGAGAGGGAGAACCAATCAGTGACAGAGAGACAGGCATGTAGGTGGGGGGCAGGTGGGTAGGTGGACGATGGATGGATGGATGGACAGACAGATTTTTTTTTTTTGAGTTGGAGTCTCACTCTGTCACCCAGACTGGAGTACAGTGGCACTCTCCTGGCCACTGCAGCCTCAACCTGCTGGGCTCCGACGATCCTTCTGCCTCAGCCTTCCTAGTAGCCGGAACTACCATGCCCAGCTAATTTTTTTATTTATTGTAGAGACAAGGTCTCACCAAGTTACTCAGGTGGGTCTCGAACCCGCGGGCTCAGGCAATCCACTCGCCTTGGCCTCCCAAAGTGCTGGGATTATAGGCTAAGCCACCAAGCCTGGTTGGACAGACAGATTTGTTACAGGGACTGGCTGTATGCAATTGTTGGAGCTGGCTAAGTAGCCCCTGGGAGGTTGCTACATTCATGTCTGAGGCTGCGGCCTGAAGTCCACAGGACAGTCAGGGAAGGAAAGATGGCTGCAGAGTGGGGAGATGCAGAACAAGCTGGAACCTATAACACAAACTGGAGCCCACAAGGATGCATGGACACACCCAGGTCCATCACATCGCCTCTGTCCTTGGTATGGGTGTCAGGCACAACCCAAGGTCCTTTGTCATGGACCAAAATGCACACACATGAAGGAGGATCCCAGGGAGGGTAGAGTCACCCAGGCTCGGCCCCCGCTTCATGTCAGTGAGGAGAGCCAGCAGTGAGAGACTGCACATGTCAGCTCCAGGATGGCTCCTACTCCGTCTGCACCAGCCTCATCCCCTGCAAGAATCCCTTTTGTTGTTCACCGTGACTGGAAACATACAGGGAAGGGAATTCTGGAAAATGTGGTTCTGCCTAGCCACGATGCCACATTTTAAAGGCACCACAGATGGTGACCTAATCTGGAATGGGAGTTGGAGGAGGTCTCCAGAAGAAAGTGGCACTAAAGCCAAGACCCAAAGGACGGGCAGAAGTTAGCCAGATGGAGGAAGTTACCCAGAGTGCTGGAATCACATTAAAAAAACAGATCTGTCTGAAAAAGCCTTGTACTTTTAAAAGGAAATGGAAATAAGATGTCCCCAAAGAACAAACTTTCTAGTCAGAAAACAAGAATATAACACTGTTATTTAACATCGAAGTGAACTGAAGTCAGTAGGCTGGCTTAGAAGCTACTTTCCACACTCACACAGTGGTTCCCAACTTCCTCCCCCTTCCTTCCTTTCCATCTTTCTTACTTCTCTTCCAAACCCCTCCAACCCCTTCCTAACCCTCATTCCCCTCTTCCTCTTCTCCAACCTCATTCCTCAATTGTCTCCTAGTTCCAGCCAAGGAAATTGCTGAGTGAGATTCTGATCACACAGGTACCTTAGCTTGTTTTTTGTTGCTTATTTGTTTTTTGTTTTTTGTTTTTTTGAGTTGTAGTCTAACACTGTCACCCAGGCTGGACGGCAGTGGCACCCTCAGGGTCACCACAGAATCAACCTGCTGGGCTCAGGCAATCCTTCTGTCTCAGCCTTCCAAGTAGCTGGAACTACAGGTGCTTGCACCACCACGCCCAGCTAATTTTTTGATTTATTGTGGAGATGAGGTCTTGCCAAGCTGCTCAGGCTAGTCTTGAACCCGTGGGCTCAGGCAATCCTCTCACCTCAGCCTCCCGAAGTGCTAGGATTATAGTCATGAGCCACTGTGTCTGGCTTTGTTTTGTTTTAGGGACAAGGACTCGCTCTGTCAACCAGGCTGGAGTATAGTGGCATGATCATAACTCATTGCAGCCTCAAACTCCTGGACTGAGGATCCTCCTGCCTTGGCCTTCTGAGTAGCTAGAACTACAGGTACATGCCACCATGCCCAACAAATTATTAAAAATTTTGTAGAAATTGGGTCTTGCTATGTTGTCCAGGCTAGTCTTAAACTCCTGGCCTCAAATGATCTTCTCATCTTAGCCTTCCAATGTGCTGGGATTCCAGGTGTGAGCCACACATCTGGCCATGTTTTTTAGACCTTACCCAGGAAAAAAGGCACAATGTAAAAACCCCACAGCTTGGAGTTGCAGGTTAGCTCTCACACCATCTTGGTATTGGTTGCCAAAATGCCAACGGGTTAAAAGCCTCTGAACTCCTCTAAACCTGTACACCCAGAGCTGAGTGTCCTACCCCAGCAAGAAGCAGGAAACCAAATACCATGTTTGCAACCTTGGGTCAGGGCTTGACTCAGCAATCAAATACAATCTATCCTTCAGATTCAATTTAGCCCATTTCCTGAAGTGAAACCAAATATGCTGGAAGAAATGCAGGTTTCCTGTCTGTTTTAGACCAGCACACCTTTGAAAAATGGTCCTTCTTGGGAAAGCTACCCTAGAAGGCTACATCTCAGGCTGGCGGTTTCTGGCCTGACACTGAGACAACAGTGGCGGCCTAGACATGGCGGGGAAGAAGGAAAAGAAGAGGCTACAACTGAAGAAGGAGGCAAGTGGTCCCAAACTGAAATGTAGCCCCCAGATCAGATGCCAAGTCTTCCCTTCCCATCTCGAGGCCACAGATTCTTGGTTCCCAACTGTGTCGGGGTCCCCAGGACCGACCTCAGATTCAATGCTTCACTAGAAGGACTCCCAGGACTCAGAGAAGCTGTTGTACTCATGGTGATGGCTTGTTACAGCAAAAGGATACGGACTAAAGTCAGCAAAGGAAAAAGATGCACAGGGCAGAACCCAGAGAGCTCCAGAGTTCCAGGAGTGAGCTTTCTGTGGCTGATTCCCGGTGGAATAGTAAAGACAATGCTTAATTTTCCCAGGAAATATGTGTGACAGCATGACAAAATATTGACAACCAGTAAAACTCACATAAGCCTTGGTGTCTAGGGGTTTCACTGGGGTCAGTCATGTAAGCATGAGCACCCTCATTACAGAGCCACTCACATTTCAGTCTCTGCAGAAGTCAAAGAGCTTAACCCAAGGCACCCACTATAAATGGCACTGTTAGCATAGAATATCTATCATAGCCCAAGCCCTGAAGTTAACAAAGTCACTGGATCAGGCAGGCTTTTCCAAGGGCTTAAAAGTTTTCTTTCAGGAACCAGGTAAAGATCAGACCTTTCTTTAGAATGTGCAGGGTTTGAGCAATCCAAGCCTGCTACATCAAGTCTTTTTTTTTTCCTTATTAAAAAGATGTGGAGTACAATTCAGAGTTAGATATACAAATGTTGATTATGCAGGTACACTTGTTGATGAGGGGTGCCCCTCCCTCCCCTAGCAGTTTCCCACTACTGTCAATCCCTTTCTTATAGTATTATAATTGTTCAAGGTCCGCTTACAAGTGAGAACACATAGTACTCTGTTCTTTATTTCTGTGATAGGTCACTGAGTATGATTGACTCTAAATCCATCCAAGTTGCTGCGAAGTCCATATGTTTGTCCTTTATGGCTGCATAATACTCCATTGTGTATGCTGCATCAAGTCTTTACTGCTCCTCCACACTTGCTTATTCCTCAGTTTTCCAGTCTCTAGTTTCTAATGCAGAGACTGAGAGTGAAATCCCATGGTCTCAACTGGGCAACACCAGGCAAGAAGTTTCCTGTGTCTAACCAGCTGTGTACCCTCAGGTTAAGACCAACAAGCACTCATTGCCTTAGTTTCATTATTGTCAGTTAATGATAGCCACACCACTCTGGATTTGCTGAAAGGTATTAGGAGACTCAAATGACACAGTGGATAACATTGGAGTAAAATGAACTGCTAATGAGGTATGGAAGCCAAATAGTTACTCTAGGGTTATCTGGGGTTTTCTGTTTTTGCTTGGGATTTTTAAGAGCCTGGGTCTCACTCCATTGTCCAGGCAGGAGTGCAGTAGCACAATCATAGCCCACCACAGTCTCAAAGTTCTGGGTTCAAGTGATCCCCCAGCCTCTATCTCCAAAGTAGCTGGGACTATACAGGTGCATGCTACTGTGCCTGGCTAATTTTTCTTTTCTTCCTTCCTTCCTTCCTTTTCTTTCTTCCTTTCCTTCCTTCCTTCCTTCCTTCCTTTCTTTTTTAAGAGATAGGGGTCTTGCTATGTTGCCCAGGCTTGTCTCAAACACTTGGCCTCAAGCAATCCTCCCAGCTCAGCCTCTCTAGTGTATTTCTATACTTTAATAGCCCTCCCCCAACATTTACAAAATGCTTACTATGTGCTAAGCACTGTATCTAGTGTTTATGTAGATTTTCTCATTTAATCCTCAAATAATTCTCTGAGGAAAGTACTACGGTCATCTCCATTTGGAGGATTGAGGCTCAGCAAGGTCACCTAAGGCCACAGAGTCGGCTCAACTGCAGGGATGGCTTTTAAACTGTATCAAGGTAACCAGAGCTAGAGCAGCAGAGCTAAGCTGACTGCTTGCTGGACAAGGAAAAGTGGCTTCACTCACTCAAAGGTGCGTTCAGTAAGCCTCCCTCCATTAAAAGAGAAAGGTCATATTCAGGACAAAAAGAAGTTTTGCTCCAATAATGTGGGACTCTGGAGGTTATCATGTGACTGCTTGAGGAGACGATTATAAGGTCCTTGCTCTGATTTTTGCCACAAAATCTCTGTTGTCAGACAGGTCCACGTTTGACAAATACTTACTCTAGGGTTATCTGGGGTTTTCTGTTTTTGCTTGGGATTTTAAAGAGGCTGAATCTCACTCTGCTGCCCAGGCAGGAGTGCAGTGCACAATCATAGCCCACTGTGGCCTCAAAATCCTGGGTTCAAATGATCCTTCAGCCTCTGCCTCCAAAGTAGCTGGGACTATCCAGGTGCATACCACCATGCTTGGCTAATTTTCCTTTTTTTTCTTTCCTTCATTCTTTTTTTTTTAAGAGACGGGGGTCTTGCTATGTTGTCCAGGTTTGTCTCAAACATGTGGCCTCAAGCAATCCTCCTATCTCAGCCTCTCTAGTGTATTTCTGTACTTTAACAGAAATACACATGGGCTGTACAATTAAGAAGAGGCTCAGGTCACACCGCAAGCAAGTGTGGATTCACCTAAGGACTGGGGACATCCCTCTGCAGCAGGACTGAGGCAGCTGTCTCCAGGGCTGAAGGTCGGTCATTACCATACCTGACTTTGCCCTTTAGAAATTGTCTTCCCACCAGCCCCCACTCCTGCTCCTCACAGCTAAACCACTTGTCAGGGAGTTCAGGCAACATGATCTGAGACTGAGAATGCGTGTTTTGTCAGTTTTTAACAATATCATTGTCTTCAAAGAAAACCTCATTTTTATTAGACAACTGCAGAAGTAAATACCACCATTTGGCAGTGGTTCTTCTCTTTCTCCAGGTTCCTGCTGCTGCTTATCCTGCAAGACAAATCTGGGAGAGAAAACAACTGTTCAGTTGCTATAAATCACGGGAAGGCTCTGGTGAGAAAAATCTCCATAAAAGACTTCAGAAAAGATAGATGTCTTAAGGCAGAACTTAGAGGAGAGGCAGGAGACTTGGCACAGGAGATGCACAAGGCTTTTTCCACATGGAGGAGCTCTGAAGGATGGCAGGAGGCTACAGAGAGCACATCTGAAATGCTGTGAAAATAATCAACAAGGAGGAAGGCAGGCTTCTCAGCATCTGCCTCGTCCTGCACAGACAGAGCTGGGTCAACGGGAGGGAAGGAGCAAGGCCTCTAAAAGGAGCATAACTAGGAAATACAACACAACGAGAGCATTTGGAAGGGGTGCAAGGAGTGGAGATCGTCATTTGGTAAAAGAATCTGCTCTTCGGATGAGAGAGCCTAGAAGGATCCCAATGCCCAGGCAAAACAAGGATTGTTCAAAATACAATTTTCAGTAAGCCACTTTGGGGATTATCTGTAATACCTTGTATTAATAATAATATTCTTATAATTATTATTTTAATCCCAGAAAAAAATTGATGCAGTCTCAGAAGATTACATTATATGCAAACAAAAATGGAAAAATAATTGGAACACTGTTCTACATTTATTGCTTCTTATGTCCTTTCTGTCCCATCTTCTCAAATACACTCAAAGAAATCTCCAAGAAGAGAACCCCCCTTTCTTCATCCAAAGAAGACTGAGGGTTTGATTCTGTGGAATTTGAGTTTCTGACTAAAACACAGCCTGTTTTTCCCCACAATCTGGAACCTGGACTTCTGGGGGTGTTTCTTTTTCTGTGACAGTCTAGTTTCTTTTGCCAGCCAGGCAACATGTGATACTGCAGTTCAAGTCTGATGCTAACCACCCAGCATTAGCCCAGATGCCACAGGCACAGTCCCCATCAAGACTTGCCCTCACTGCATACCCAGTCTAAGGCACCCACACTTCTGACCAACTGGCTACAAAATCAGGGTTCATGTGACTCCTTCACTTTCAATAATTCACTAGAATGACTCACTGAACTCGGCAAAGCACTATACAAAGGATTACAGTTTTATATAGAGGATACAGATCAGGGGACCAGCCAGATGAAGAGATGCACAGGGCGAAGACTGGAAGGGTCTCGAATGCAGAACGTCCATGCCCTCTCCCCGTGAAATCAGACCACATCACCCTCCTGCATATTGGTGCATTCACCAACTCCAAGGAAAGCTTCTGGTGTTCAGAGTTTTAATGAAGTTTCCTTAGGTAATCAATGATTGAATCATTGACCATGTGACTGAACTCAAACTCCAGCTCCCTTCCCCAGAGGTCAGGAGGTCAGGCCTATATTACATGACTCAAAGCCCCAACCCTTTAATCACAAGGTTGGCTTTTCCAAACAACTGGCTCCTATCCTTCAGCATAAATTCAGGTGTAGTCCAAGGGTCTGCCACGAATAACAAAGATACTCCTGTCAGTCAGGAAATTCCAAAGGCTTAGAAGCTATGTCCCAGAATCTAGTATAAAACCTAGACAAATTATTTATCGTACAACACAATGACAACAGCTGGTATTTACTGAAGGTTTTCTAGGTGTTAGGCTCTGTGCCAAGCACTTTATATACATTTAATTTTATCTTCAAACCAATCTTATGTGTTAGATACATTATTATTCCCATTTTGCAGATGACTAAATTGAAGCACAGAGAGGGGAAGTAAGTTGCTTGAAATTACATAGCTGATAAGTGGAAGAATAGGGACTTGAAATTATTTCTGTGATATTTACTACTAAGTCCCTCTAGAATCCACTATAAAAAAGAAGAAACCAAAAGGGCGTACATTTTTGCTACAAAAGAACAACATAAATATAAGATCCAATCTTACTTAGCATTTGGGGGAGGGGGCAAAACAATCTAGGTTTAGCCCTTGAAAGAATTCAGTCTTTAGAGTCAGAAGAGCTGCTTTAAATCCCAGCTCTACTCATTACCTGTTGTGGAACTATGGTAGGTTCATTTGCCCAAAGCACATCAAGTCAATTTACCAAGACACTAGAATCTCAGCAGAGACAGATTTCTATAATAATAGGGCAGCCCAACAAGGAGATGGGAGGAAACCTCAAATCCACTCTCTGAGGAGTTTGGGGTTAAGGATTTTAAGAAGTTTGGAGGGGGATGAGGTATGGGATTGTGGATGGGTCAAAGAGGGCAGGATAAAGTCATGGGATGGGCAGATAAAGAAACTGCATTCTTAGGGTGATGGGATTCATGGTAGTAAATATCTGTCTGGGGACGGGGAGACACTTCCTATCAACAAGGGTGCCTGAACGAGGCATATTTGTACACCTAACCCTTAACTGTACCCCACAATATCATAACAAAAAATACTGAATAATAAAAAAAAAGAAACTGCATTCTTGTGCTGATTTGGTTCCTCTGTGGGAAGCTCTGCAAACTGGTTGACATCAGCCATTCAGCTGGAGTTCAAGATCTACAGAACACCTTGGAATTCTTAAAAAAACACCTTCTGAATCTAATGTCAGTGACACTATCTATAGGAACAAGGGGGATACAAGTTGTTAGTATCTAGTGTTAGGTGACTTTTGGTTATAAGGAGGTGGGCCAAGTGCAGCCTATTTAATGCTTAATTATAACTATGTTTCTGCCCAGAACCAGACATGTGATTCTTGTTAACCCAGTGAGGATGGTTTCAGTTGAGTTGGGGGAAAAATGCACTAAATTCTGTTATGCAAAATCCTTCATCAATTAAATGGAGACCTTACTAACACCTACCTCACAAGTTTGGTCTGAAGAACAAAAGAGGTAATTAATTTGAAAGTGAAAAACACTACACCAGTGTGAGGTCCCCCCCCCCACTCAGTCTGTCCTTGGCCTTTCACCCTCAGACTTATCTTCCCTCACCGGATCTAGTAAGTATTCTTCATGTCTCACATGATACCCTCACGCCTCTCTGATTGCCTTGGGTTACATTTTTGTTTCTTTAACTCTATTATTTTTATGCTGCTTACATGGACCATTACTTTAGCTTCAGAAAACACTCACTTTTACAAGCATTTAGTAAGTACCTAATAGTACATACCACTGCGCATGAATCATAGCTGAGGGGGGTTCAGGTTTTCAAAGAGCCAGAGTGGCCTGGTAGGAAAGGCCTGGAGCCTGGCCTCTGAAGAACTGAGTTCTGGTCCCAGTTTTGCCTTTTAGTCACTTTGTTAACTTAGAAAAGACATTTAACCTGCCTGAATCTCAGACCACTCATTTGTAAAATATCACAATAATTAATACCGGTTCTGCCAACCTAACAGGAAAGTGGCAGGGTTGTATGAGAAAATGTATGTAGAATTTTTTTGAAACAACAATATAAATAGAAAACTATATAAATAGAGGAAATGATTATGTAAGACAGCGTTGAAATAGACATGGAGTCCCACATACAGAGATACAGAAAAATTCTAGAACAACCTTACAGAAGGAGCACAACCAAAAAGATGGCACAGAATGTGCACATAAATAAAAACATGTTCAAGTCACAGAATCAGTTCGTTGGGGAGGGCAGTTGGCAGGGAGGGGTGGAGAAGAGGTACTAGATGTGTTCATGGTTTACATATGTGCCTGGGAGCAGAACGTATATGAAGCCAGTGGCTGTATGGAAAGACCCAGTGACAAAAAGAAGTGCCTGTAAGTGTATCTTGAAAATTAACAACATGATTCCCCAGGTGGCACTAATGCATGGTGTATTAGTGGAATTAATGGAATTAATGGTGTTCAAGAAGTTCAACTCTTGTAATAGATATAGATTTTTGTGGTTTTAAGCAATTGAAAATTGTAAGCTGGGTAGATAGAAATCCACAGCTGCTCAGTGAGTTGATTTAAATGAAGACCACAAGGGTTGCTTCAACTGCACAAAAATCTCCAAACACTGTTTTCTTATAGGACGCAAAATTAATGGATTGATTGTCTTTTATTAAAAAAACTAAGTGAGGAAGCTGTTCTGTGGACGTGAGTGCTCTTTCATTTCTTCTTCTGCAATAAAATCTATCCCTTGCTTTACCCTGAATTGGCCTTGAATTATTTCCTGGTCAAATTCAAGAACTGGGGGACTCACTGCCATCCATCCTGCCAGCATCTTTGGTGCTGTGGCTGAATCACTAGATTCAAACAGTAAGGCCCCTCCAGGCTCTGAGGGAGGACCAAAATGGCTGACTGAAGAAATCACATGATTGCAACTCTCTGCAAAGAAGCCTGTATGAAGGAGTGGACCTAGGGCTTTGGGGAGCAACCTGAAAACCCAAGCTGAAGTCTATCATATGGTCACCTGGGGATGCAGAGGACGGACAGTGCCAAGCCCTGGACACCCCTGAAGGCAGCCCTGATGTAAGAACGGGAAAGTGCCTTTGGAGACAAAGGGGGTGAGTGGAAACAACAGTTTTTCTTCTCTGCATACCTCACATGGGCCTCTGCAATCCCAGCCAAAGCAGAGACAGTCCAGGAACTCCTCCCCCCAACACACACCCCTCTTGCACCAGCTGGACACAAAAGGCTGCCCTAGGTGGAGACAGAGGCACCAGCAGGTTCCACATGGAAACCAGGGAACTCCAGTTCTCAGGACTTCTGCATTGCAGCTACTGCACCCACTCCATCCAAGGGGTCCTTAGCAGGAAACACCCTGCAGGAGTGGCTTGTGCCTGTAGGCATGCTCCCTTCCCTTCCTCTCCAGCACCCAACAGGGTCAATGTGGGGAAGTTTCCCTGGTGCCAGCAGCCCTTGTGGTCCTAGGTCAGGGCTGCAGATGTGACTTGCCCTCAAGAGGCCACCACTGTGGTCATAGCCCCTCCCACAGACCAGGTAAACTCTAAGAAGCAGGGCACCTCTACACAGCCTATGGTGGCAGTGACCTCACCTACCCACAGTGGAAGAAATACCAAGCTGCCACCGATTTCCTTCTACCCCTGGACAAAAGGGGCAGTCCTGCCCAGAGGACCACCAAGAGCATCTGAGCCAGAGTAGAGCCACAGGGCCCCACTTTGCCACCTACCAAACCTGTTAACAAGACAAGCAGTCTGGGGAGGAGACTACCCCTGTAGCCTGTCCTGGAGTGAGGAGAAAGACTCTGAAATAGAGGAAAAATCTCATCCCTTTTCTGCCAGACTGTACCAGAAACAGTTTCAGATATTTTCTCTTCAGAACACCAGCCTTCCTGCCACTGCCGCCCCGCTCCCACAGGCAGATCAGAGGAGGGAGGACAGGTAAAACCAAAACCAAAGAAAACTCACAAATGGCCACCCCCCAACAATAGACCTTATCTAATTAAAAACAAACAAAAAAACAAAAAGATAAGAGTTTGGCTTCACAGATGAAGAAGAACCAGTGAAAAACGCCAGTAATTCCCAAAGCTTTAACATGTTGATACCTATCAGGGGGCCTCTCAGATCCAAAGCAAGGAAACCCATCCAGAACTACTTGTCCCTGATGACAGACATAGAAATCAGATTTTGGATGGCACAGAAACTCAGCATGATTCACCAGAAGGTGGACACAGATCATCCAGGCCACAAAAGCAGTGCAGGAAGTAAAAGCTAAGTTGGCCATTATAACAAAAGACTAATCTGAAATTCTGGAAATGAAGAATTCTTTCCAGGGATTTCAGAAAACAATGGCAAGCCTCAAAAGCAGAATTGATGAGGTAGAGGAAAGAATCTCAGAACTTGAGGGTCAAACTACTGGTAATAACCCAGACAGACACAAACAAGGAGAAAAGGCTAAGAAGAATGAGCAAAGCCTATGAGAGGTTTGGGATTATGTAACAAGACCAAGTCTGTGGTTGACTGACATCCCTGAGAGAGAAGGGAAACTGAGAGCACCCTAGAGCAAGCCTTCAAAGATGTCATGCAAGAAGATTTTCCCTACCTCACTACAGAGGTGGCCATGCAGACACAAGAAATTCAGATAACTCCTGTGAGGTATTACACTAGAAGATCATCCTAAAGACACATAATAATTCATCTCCACAAGGTAAGCATGAAAGAAAAAATTCTAAAGGAAGCTAGACAGAAGGAACGACCACTTACTGAGGAAGACCCATCAGCATAAACTATACAAGCCAGGAGGGTCTGAGAGCTCATCTTTAGCGTTCTTAAAGCAAAGCAATTCACCCAGTGCAGTGGTTCACACCTGTAATCCCAGCACTTTGGGAGGTGGAAGTGAGAGGATTGCCTGAGCCCACGGGTTTGAGACCAGCCTGGGCAACATGGCGAGACCTCATCTCTACAATAAATCAAAAAATTAACCAGGCATGGTGGTGTGCTCCTGTAATTCCAGCTACTTGGAAGGCTGAAGCAAAAGGATCACCTGAACCCAGGAGGTTGAGGTTGAAGTGGCCACGAGCATGCCACTGCACTTCAGTCTGGGTGACCCCCGCCAAACGCACACATGGGTGCGCGCGCGCATGCACACACACACACACACACAGAAAAGAAATTCCAGCCAAGAATTTCCTATCCTGCCAGGCTAAGCTTCATTAATGAAGAAAAATTAAAATTCTTGCCGGATATCCAGTACCTAAGAGAAGACCAGCCCTTGAGGAGATGCTTCTAAGCACAGATTTCACCCATCACAAAAGCACAGACAAGTACAGAGTTTATAGACCATACATATCAACCTCAAAACCTAAAAAGCAAAGCAACTTCTTTTTCTTTTTAGTTGGAGTCTCGCTCTGTTGCCCAAACTGGAGTGCAGTGGCACGCTTCCAGCCAATGCAGCCTCCATCTGCTGGGATCCGGTGATCCTTCTGCCTCAGCCTTCCAAGTAGCTGGAACTACAGGTGCACGCTACCACGCCTGGCCAATTTTTTTATTTATTGTAGAGATGAGGTCTCGCCAAGTTGCCCGGGCGAGTCTCGAACCTGCGGGCTCAGGCAATCCACTCACCTCAGCCTCCCAAAAGCGCGGGATTACAGGTTGAGACACCAAGCCTGGCTAAGCAACTTCTTAATAGCAATATTATAGGAACAAACCCCCACTTATCAGTAATTAACTTATACTTAAACAGACTGAATATGCTACTCAAAAGGCACAGAGTGGCAGATTGGATAAAGCAGCATGAACTCTCCTGCTGCCTTCGGGAAACCCATCTACTGCAAATGACAGCCACAGGTAAGGAACTGGAGAAAGATCTTCCAGGCAAATGGAAAACAAAAAAGAGCAGAATTAGCTATTCTTATATCAGACAAGACATTTTAAATCAATAAAAGTTAAAAAGGCTCACTCCATCAGCAAGAAATATCCATCTTGAATATATATGCACCCAACATAGGAGCGCCCAGATTTATAAAACAATTGCAGATTAAACTGAGAAAGAACATAGGCAGCCACACAATTATAATCAGAGACTTTAATGCCTTGCTAACAGTCTTAAATCTTTGAGGCAAAAAATAACAAGGAAATCCAGAACCGTAACACTTGACCAACTGAACCTAGTAGACATCTACAGAACATTTAACCCAACAACCACATAATGTACATTCTTCTCAACAGCACATGAAACATACTCCAAGATTGACTACATACTTGGACATAGATCAAGCATGAACAAATTTCAAAAGGTCAAAATCATACCAAGCATCTTCTCAGACCAAGGAGAATAAAAATAAATGTAATCACCAACAGGAACATTCTAAGACACACATATATGTGGAAATTAAACAACAAGTTTCTGAATGACTTTTGGGTTAACACAGAAATCAAGGCAGAAATAAAGATTCTTAGAGACAAATGAAAGTGTAGACAAAACATACCAAAACCTCTGGGATATCATGAAGACAGTGCTGAGAGGGGAGTTTATAGCATTGCATGTACATATCAAGAAAATGGAGGGCTCTCAAGTAAACAATCTGATATCTCACCTAAGGGAGCTGGAAAGACAAAAGCAATCTGATCCCAGAATTAGTAGAAGAGTGGAAATTATTAAAATAAATTCACAGTTGAATGGAGCAGAATCCCCCACCCTCCAATCATATAAAGGATCAATGAGGCAAAAAGCCAGTTCTTTGAAAGGATAAATAAGATCGACAGATCCCTGGCAGAGAGAGAGAGAGAGAAAAGAGAGAAGAGAGAGAGAATTCAAATAAGTGTAACAGGAAATGAAAAAGGGTTCGACACAGTGAGTCACATTTGTAATCCTCGCACTTTGGGAGGCCAAAGTGGGAGGATTACTTGAACCCAGAAATTTGAGATCATCCTAGGCAACATAGTGAAACCTCATCTCAATAAAAAATCAAACAATAAGCCAGACATGGTGACACATTCTTGTAATCTCAGCTACTTTGGAGACTGAGGTAAAAGAATTACCTGAGCCCAAGAGTTTGAGGCTGTAGTGAGCCATGGTCATTCCACTGCACTACAGTCTGGGTGACAGAGTAAGACACTGATGAAAGAAGGAAGAAGGAAGGAAGGAAGGAAGGAAGGAAGAGAGAGAGAGAGAGAGAGAGAGAGAGAGAAAGAAAAGGAATGTTACAACTGACCCTGAAAAAATACAAAAGGTCATTAGAGATTGCTACAAACATCTGTATGAAAATAAACTAGAAGCCGGGATCGGTGTCTCAGCCTGTAATCCCGCGCTTTGGGAGG
>CAUYQG010239061.1:0-15799 GCA_963574415.1 Tarsius wallacei | reverse complement strand
GGGATGGGGAGGCCCAGGCAGTGCTACTGTTGTTCTTCCTGGCTCATGACTAACTTTGTTGCTGTTTAAAATAACGGCAGGCTGGATTACCTGAGCCCGCGGGTTCGAGACCCGCCTGGGCAACTTGGCGAGACCTCATCTGTACAGTAAATTAAAAAATTAGCCAGGCGTAGTGACACACGCCTATGGTTCCAGCTGCTTGGGAGACTGAGATGGAAGGATCACCTGTACCTAGCAGGTGGAGTCTGGTGGCTGTGAGCATGCAACTGCACTCCAGTCTGGGCGGCAGTGAGACTGACTCAAAAAAAAAGTTGGTTCCTCTCTACCTTTTTCTTTTTCTTTTTTTTTTTCTTCTCACCTCCACCTCCCAAAGATCTGGGATTACAGGGGTGAGCCACTGCACCCAGCTCTTTCTTTTTTAATTGAAATAAAATTTATATAGCATGCTGGGCTCGGTGGCTCAGCCTGTAATCCCGTGCCTTTGGGAGGCTGAGGTGAGTGGATTGCCTGAGCCCGCGGGTTTGAGACCCGCCTGCGCAACTTGGCTAGACCTCATCTCTACAATAAATCAAAAAATTAGCCGGGCGTGGTAGCGCGCGCCTGTAGTTCCAGCTACTTGGAAGGCTGAGATGGAAGGATCACCGGAGCCCAGCAGGTTGAGGCTGCGGTGGCCAGGAGCGGCCACTGCACTCCAGTCTGGGTGACAGTGAGACTCCAACTCAAAAAAAAAAAAAAAAAAAAAATTTATATAGCATAAGGTTTACCATTTTAATCCTTTTAAAGTGTCAAATTCAGTGGCTTTTAGTATATTTGCAATGCTGTGCAACCATCACCACTATTTAACTCCAGATCATTTCTACCACTCCAAAAAGAAATTCTGTACCTGTTAGTAGTCACTCCCAATTCCCCTGTCTCCCCAGCTCCTGGCAGCCACCGATCTTTCTTTTTCTGTGGGTTTGCCTATTCTGAACACTTAATATAATTGGAGTCGTATAGTATGTGCCTTTCATGATTGGTTTCTTTGACTTCACATAATATTTTTAAAGTTCACTCATATATCTTAGTACTTCATACTGGAGATAGGAAGCACTACTTCCAAAAGCAGCCCATTTCATTTGAGAGAGTGCTAGCTATTAGAAATTGTCTCTCAATTGGAATGAGACCACCTCAGTAACTTAAACTATTTCTACTTTAGATGCCTGAAGCAATATCCTTTGAAGTACCTGATGGTCATTTTTGTTTTTTGAATTGGGGTCTCACTCTCTCAGGCTGGAGTATAGTGGCATGATCACAGCTCATCACAGCCCGGACCTTCTGGGATCATGGGCTCCTTTCACCTCAACCTCCCAAGTAGCTGGAACTACAGACAAATGCCACCACGCCCAGCTAGTTTTTAAATTTTTTTTGTAGAGATGAGGTCTCATTGTGTTGCCTAGACTGGTCTTGAACTCCTGGGCTCAAGCAGTCCTCCCACCTTGGCCTCCCAAAGTGCTAGGATTGCAGGCATGAACCACCGTATCTGGCCTGGTGATAATTTTCATTCCTGTTTCACTCCCATCTCTAAATATTTTTTGCTAGACTTAGAAAATCTGATTTTAAAGAGAAACTAGATATTTGGATTTTATATGCAGTTGTTTAATATTTGATCAGATTTTTTGGTCCCAATAAAATACATCTACAAGCCAGAAGTGGCCCTTAGTCTACCAGTTTGCAGCCTCTGATCAACTTCTGTTAATACAAATACAAATTAAAAGGCATGCCAGCATTTTTAAGTGATCCTGTCTTTTTGAGCAGACTTAACTGTCCTAGTGGCAAAGAAGTCTGGAATTTTGGGAAGGGTTTCTGGTAACAGCTTTATTGGGATATAATTTGTATATTATACTACTCATCCACTTAAATGTATACAGTTAAGTTGGGTGTGGTGGCTCACGCCTGTAATTCCAGCACTTTGGGAGGTGGAGGCAAGAGAATTGCCTGAACTCAGGGGTTCGAAACCAGCCTGGACAACTTGGTGAGACCTCGTCTCTACAATAAATCAAAAAGTTAGCCAGACATGGTGGTGCATGCCTGTGGTTCCAGCTACTTGGAAGACTGAGGTGGAAGGATCGCCTGAGCCCAGCAGATGGAGGCTGCAGTGACCGTGAGTATGCCACTGCACTCCAGCCTGGGCGACAGAGTGAGACTCTGACTCAAAAATAAAAAGTATACAATTAAGTGATTTTAGTGTATACACAGATTTATACAGTTATCACTGCAGTCAGTTTTAGAACATCTCTATTCCAAAAAGAAACAAATGCCTTTTATCTGTCTCCCCACAAACACTATCCCCTTCAGCTCTAAGCTACTCATCTATTTTGTCTCTAAGACTTGCCTGTTCTGGACATTTCGTATAAATGGAATCATATAATAAGTAGTCTTTTGTAATTTGTTTCTTTCATGTAATATAATGTTTTCAAAGTTTTCCTATGTTGTAGCATGTATCAATGCTTTGTTCCTTTTTACTGTCAAATGCTGTTTCATGGTATACGTGTACCACATTTTATTTATTCCTTCATCCGTTAACAGACATTTGGATTGTTTTCACTTTTTGGCTGTTATGAATAATACTGCTTTGCACATTCATGTACAGATTTTTGTGTGGACATATTTTTTGATTTCTTGAGTATACACTAAGAGAATTGCTGGGTCATATGGTAACTCTAGATTTTTTTTAGGTAACTTAGGAACTGCACAACTGTTTTCCACAGAGCCTGTACCATTCCCACCAGCAGTGTATGACGGTTTTAATTTCTCCTTATCTTCACCAACACTCACTTTTCATTTTGTTTTATTTTATTTTTATTTGATTTGATTTGGTTTATTTTATTTTTGAGTTGGAGTCACTCTGTCGCCCAGTGTGCTGTGGCACACTCACAGGCACCCCAATGTCGACCTGCTGGGCTCCAGCAGTCCTTCCATCTCAGCCTTCCAAGTAGCCACAACTACAGGTGTGTGCTACCACACCCAGCTAATTTTTTATTTATTGTAGAGATGAGGTCTCGCCAAGTTGCCCCAGCTGGTCTTGAACCCTCAGTGGCTCAGGCAATCCACTTGCCTCGGCCTCCCAAAGTGCTAGAATTACAGGCTGAGCCACCGAACGTGACCACTTTCCATTTTATTATAGCCATCCTAGTGGATGAGAAGTGGTAGTACCTCATTGTGGTTTTGATTTACATTTCTCTAATGACTAATGTCATTGAGCATCTTTTCATGTGCTTTTTAGCCAATGATATGTCATCTTTGGAGAAGTGTCTATTTAAATTAAAACTGGCCCATTTTTGCTAGGTGCAGTAGCTCATGCCTGTAATCCCAGCACTTTGGGAGGCCAAGCCAGGAGGATCACTTGAGTCCAGGAGTTTGAAACCAGCCTGGGCAATATAGCAAGACCTCATCTCTACAAAAAATTTAAAAATGAGCTGGGCATGGTGATGTGTGCCTGTAGTCCCAGGTACTCAGGAGGCTGAGGCAGAAGGATTGCCTGAGACTGGGAGGTTAAGGCTGTGGTGAGCTGTGATCATGCCACTGAACTCCATCCTGGGCAACTGAGTGAGACTCTGACTTAAAAAAGCCAAAAAAAAAAAAAAATCAATTGACCATAGATGTCTATAGGCCTTTTGAAGTGGTTATTACTTAAAATGGTTAATACAGTTTCTGGTATATAGTAGCTGCTCTCAATAGTAAATAATAGCTGATCCAATTATTCTGTCATCACTGAGAGCTTGTAAGTGGTGGAGTTTAGATTGGATCCCAGGTATGTCTTTATTTTCATTATACTACAGGCTGCTGAAGTGGAAATGAGGCTGTTCTCGCTTTCATGCCTGACCGTATATACTTTTCCAGTCTCAGAGGCACAGCTCCAGCATGCCCGTCTCCCACCATAACCTCGTATCCTTCTCTCACCTCACAGTCTCCATGGAGCCTCTAAGGGGCTCTTGGCAATGAGTTACTGCTGAACCCTTCCTTTTTTAATTTTAATTTTAATTTTATCTTATTTATTATTTTTTATTATTTATTTATTATAAAAATAATAAATTATTTTTTATTATAAAAATAATAAATAAATTTATTACAATTCAAGTTTAGGTATACAAACATTGATTATGCAAGTACTTTTTTTTTTTTTTGAGTAGAAGTCACTCTGTCACCCAGGCTCCCGGCCACCGCAGCCTCAACCTGCTGGGCTCAGGCGATCCTTTCACCTCAGCATTCCAAGTAACTGGAACTAAAGGCACATGCCACCACACCTGGCTAATTTTTTTATTTATTGTAGAGATGGAGTCTCACCAAGTTGTCCAGGCTGGTCTTGAACCCATGGGCTCAGGTAGTCCTCTCACCTCGGCCTTCCAGAGTGCTGGGATTATAGTTGTGAGCCACCATGCCTGGCTGAACCCTTCCTTACCAAGGAATACAGCCTTCCACCAAATCCCACACCCTGTCCCAGACTGAGTGAAGTTAGAGATACATTAACAGCTGCTAGGACTTTGTGGCCACCAAGGGTAAAACAGACTCAGACTGTTTTTTGTTTCTGGAACAGCAGCTTGTAGGACCCAGAAGACCTCTTGCCCACATATGCAGTGTTCTCTTGAACCAAGGGCACAAGGGGAGTGGAGGTAGTGGATGTTTTGCTCAGGTTTTTGAACCTGTCTTTGTGGCCTCTAACCTTGAAGCTCTGTGTCCCCCAAGGCTTTGCCCAAAGATCATTTCTGGGTTAGAGTCCATTAGGCTGCACATGGGCTCCCTCTCTCTCAATATGCATACAAAGGCTACTGTTTGCTGGCCATGCTACTAGGAAGTAGTCATTTTAATTTTTCCTTCATTTCATTACTTCTCAGGCTACTCTGTTCACTGATCTTGACCACATTTAAAAGAAGGGGAAAATGAGATAGGGAAAACAGGTGGCATTGCTTGGCTAAGGGAGAAGAGCTCAATTTGAATGCCTAGTGTGTTTCTCTATTTTCATAAATGAGGTAACTGATACTAGAAGTTGTAATTTACTCTGGCTGCATAGCAAGTTGGGGAGGGGGGCGCATACCAACATTGTTGTACACCACAGTTTATTCTCTATGCGGAAAGCATGCTGCTTCTGTAAGATAATGCCATATTTCTTTGATTCTAAGAGACCATTTATTGTAAGATGTATCATTAAGCATTGCAAAGAAAGAAATTTCTGCCAATTAAGCTGACATGTGGTTTCTTTTCATATCAAATGTAAAATGCACCCTGAAAAAATGCTGTAGTTACTACTGTATTTTGTCAATTTGAATGTATATTGAGCATTTACTGTGTGCCATGTACTGTTTTCTCTACCAGTGAAGTAGATATTATTATCCCATTTTTACACACGATGAAACTGAGAATTTAAATAACTGATTCAGGGTCACACAGCTGCTAAGTAGCAGAGCTGGAATTCAAGCTCAGGCTGCCTAATTTCAGAGTCTATGATCGATCTCAACTGTATACTGGAATTTATTTTAGAAAAGGAGTTGCTCAGTTGCCCAGACTGGAGTGCAGTGTCACAATCATAGTTTACTCTAACCTGATCATAGTTTGCTCTCCTGGGCTTAAGCAGTCTTCTTACCTCAGCCTCCCAAGTGGTTTTAATTTAGAGGTAGGATGTCTCTGTGTTGCCCAGACTGGTCTTGAACTCCTCAAGTGAGCCTCCCTCCTCAGCCTCCTGAATAGCTGGGATTGCAAGCCTGAGTCACTGCACTCAGCTTGCATACTGGAATTTAGAAAGTTTTACCTGTCAACTAAAACCATCTCAGGGAGTCCTATATGGCCATTCTCTCTTGGAAGCAGAAAGATGATGATAATGAAGATGAAGAAGAACATTTGCTGAGCCTTAGATCTTTATGCTGGCTGTGCCAGGTCAGAGGACTGCATCGGTTTATAGTCTCTGCCCTTAAGAAACTCAGTCTAATGAGAGAGCACAAGTCTTAAATAGTTACGGTAGTGTGTGGTCATGTTCTCTTGCTGAACTGAATACCAGGGAGCCTGGAGGAGCCGTCTGAGGAAGGCTTGGAGAGGACCAGAGAAAGGAGTGAAATATAAATCCTAAAAGATGACTAAGAATTTGCCAGGCAGACAGGTAGCTTAGCATGATACTTTATTATGGCTTTAAACAGACTAATTTCAAATTTTTCCTCCAACACTAGCTTAACTGACTTTGGAACCTTAAGTAGGTTATCCTCTTCAAATCTCAGTTTCATCATCTGTAAAATAGGGGTAATATAATTTGCTTCACAGCATTGTTGGGAAGATTGAGCTAATGTATATAAAATGTTCAGCCGGGCGTGGTGGCTCACACCTGTAATCCCAGCACTTAGGGAGGCTGAAGCAGAAGGATAGCCTAAGCCCACGGGTTTGAGACCAGCCAGGGCAACATGGTAAGACCTCATCTCAACAATAAATCAAAAAAACTAGCGAGGTGTGGTTGTACGCTGCTTGGAAGGCTAAAGCAGAAGGATCGCTTGAGCCCAGCAGGTCGAGGCTGCTGTGGCCGTGAGTGTGCCACTGCACTCTAGGCTGGGCAACAGAGTGAGACCCCCAACTCAAAAAAAAAAAAAGTTCAACATGACATGTAGTAAGCACTCGCATATTAGTTATAAATAGAAGTAGGAAAAGAAGGTTAATGCTAATTTTGAAAACTAAATATTAGTTAAGGAATCTGGACTTTAGAGAGAGCTATTTAAGGCCTTAAGTATAAAAGTGAGTTGAATCATACCTGTTTATCATTGTGCCAGTGAGGTTGGAAAAATAAGCAATAGAAGAAAACCTTCTGTGAAGTGGCACTACTTTATTATGGGAGGGCAGAGGGGATGTTCCCCCCCATGTTGTCCTCCTGCCCTCACTCTTGCCTGATGGTCATTTGGGCCCTACTTTTTCAGAAGGGAGAATCATCTTTCCTGTCTAGTATTTGATCTGTTTGAGGATAGGATATTAGGACTTTGCCATATGTTAAGGGAATCTCCTCATGTCCTATTCCTTTCACCTACTCTGTGAATTGGAAACCAGAACTCGAGGTGTGTCCACTCCTAGAGACTTTGCTATTAAGGGATTGTTATGCAAGGCTTTGCTTCATTGCTGTTCAAGTCCTTAATGGATGAGGTCCTTGCTTCCATTTTAAGCACATGTGCTAACTCTGTGCTGGGAGTATCATATACAGCATCCCATTTAATTTTCACAGACAACCCTGCAAAGCAACGATCATACCTGTACATAGAGTGAGAAGTGGACATCTAGAGATTAGGATGACCACAGGGTCCAAGAACTGGAATTTAGACCCAAGCCTTTCTGCTTCTACTTAGCTGCCTCCTAGTCTCCTCTGTGTCTACAGTGACCACAAGATCAGCTTACGCTGAAAGGAGTTCCTGCCTTCAGTGTATAGCACTAGTACCTTCTGTTTGGTTTCTAGAGTCTTGAAGTTAAAAAAGACTTGGATCCTTTTGAGCCCTCCCCTCTCTCTTCGGACCCACATATACCTCCTACTCTTCAGATTAATAGTCATTGCATGTTTAAAGCTAGCAAGCATCTGATGAATATTTAATAGCATCAAGCAGACAGGCTGGAAACAGCTGTCTGAGACAGCAGCTGCTGGGGGGGAGGGGAAGAAGTGCACAACACTGCCTAGCTACCCTTTCTTTTGTTTCCAAGCCTAGAAATGGGCCTGATCCTTCCAGGCCCCTTAGAAACAAAGACCCATGGTGGACACTGCACCCTGGTCCTATTGTAGCCTGATGCTGCCCTGGGCTCTCAAAGAGAGCAGCAGACTCACCATTTTTTGGGGGGGGTAAAGGGAAGCAGGATGTTCACTGACCTCTAGAATCAATTTTCACAGCCCAGGGCTAGAGGTCTTCTGCTGAATTGTCTGTTCTGGCTCTGAGGCTGAGGATGTGTGCTCATCTAGTGTTCTGCCAACTGCAGCTCTCTTTTCAAAAAGGAAGGAGACTTGTATCTGAAAGGAACTTGAACTTCATAGCCATGCTGCTGAGGTTTAACTTCTTGGCATTCCTTGGCTACAAATACAGTAGCTTCTCAGCAGTGCGAGGCTCATTTCTAGCCTATGCTGTAGTGGTTGGTTGTGGCTGCATCTCAGGCAGAGAATGGGCAGGTTGGAGTTCTCCAGCAGTTACACAAGCTAGCCCTGTGCTTCCTTGGACTTAGGGAGCTGCTTGCTTCAAGGAGGCCTTTTCACTTCTAGGGCGAATTTGGGGAAGTGTGAGACTCCTGAAAAAGGATAGATAGTTTGAGATGTTTCTAGAGAGAATGTGAGGCACAGCCAGTCTATCAGCCCAGGTTAATTAGCTAAATAGGGCACATTGCCAGAAATCTGGGCACCGTTTCTGAGCTCAGTACTGCATTAAGATGCCTGAATTTGATCCTTTGTAATTCATAAGCGCAGTGATTGGGTGTTCACACGCACATGTGAGATGTGCCACCCACAAACCTTGTAATGACATCGGCACATTACCCATCTGACATGGAGGGGAAAAAAAAGATACCTGAATTGACTGTTGAGTTGTCAACCTCTGGGGCCCACCTCAGGGTAGCCAGTCTTTTTCTTCCAGGCACTGTGATGTGTGGGAGAACTTGAAATAGAAGAGTCTGGGGTCAGATATAGGACTGATTCTTCTCTCGGGTCTTCTGACTCAGCAGCCTTCATGGTTCCTATTGATGCCTAGCTTTAGATATAAGAAGGGGTCCTGGCCAGGCTCGGTGGCTCAGCCTATAATCCCAGCACTTTGGGAGGCCGAGGCGAGTAGATTGCTTGAGCCTGCGGGTTCGAGACCAGCCCAGGTAACTTGATGAGTTCATCTCTACAATAAATCAAAAATTAGCTGGGCATGGTAGCATGCGCCTATAGTTCCGGCTACTTGGAAGGCTGATGCGGAAGGATTGCAGGAGCCCAGCAGGGCGATGCTGGGGTGGCCGTGAGTGTGCTACTGCATTTCAGCCTGGGCGACAGAGTGAGACCTCCAACTTAAAAAAAAAGAGGGGAGGTGTCCTTCCGTCTCAGGCTCTTTGGGACTGGAATGTAGCAAACAAACTGTATCTACCTTTGAGAAAAAGAAATACCTTTGCTGTGATAGGATTCTTTATGAGCTCTCCAGAAATAAGTGCAAATGTCCCCTTTTATTCTATTGTTTCTTATACATTCACTATTTTAAATTGGAATGCCTGCTATGTGCTAGACAGTGGAGATCCAGTGGCCTGTGAACAAGATAAGATGATCCCTGGGTTCATGGAGCTTACGGTACATTTGGGAAAACAGACACTGTGTAGATTATCTCATAAATAACAAATCATTTCAATTGTGTTAAGTTCTGTAAAAGAAAAGAGCAAGATGCTGTGAGGGCACACAACCTGACACGGGTTTTCCTTAAGTAAGTGATGTTTCAGCCAGCACAACATCTAAAGGAAGACTTAGCTAGGCAGAGGGCTTGGGGAAAGGACCAGGAGCACATTCTAGGACTGAAGCAGGCTCAAGGAAACATAGGAAGCCGAACCTTATTCTCAGGGCATCATGGATCAGGAGGAAGGGTGGGAAATGAGAGTTCGATTTCTGGTTTTAAAACTTGCTGATGAGTGGAGTATGGTCAAGGGCACCTGTTAGGAAACTCTGCTAGTCTAGTCTAGGCAAGAAGTGAGAAAGGGCTGTAGTAGAATAGTATTGAAGGTGTAAATAAGTAAGTGGATTCGAGAACCTTTAGGAAATAGAATGGCCATAATTTGGTGATTGATTAGATATGAGAGAATGGGGTTGTATTAAGGGTCCATGTTACCAGCTGGAACAACTTGTGAGGATGATGGTGCCATTTAAAAGATGGGAAGCACTACTGTAGATTTTCACATGCGATCAGGCCCCTGCCCTGTGCCCCACGCTTAGGGGGTGTCTCTCCTATAGGCAACCCTGTGTATTTGGGGCTGGCATGAGCCCCTCATACATCCAAACGAGAATGACCCCATGATCCTAGAATTGAGTTAATAATAGTGATGAGAGCATGCCTATTTTCCCATTCCCTTTCTTCAAAAGGCTTTAAAGCTCTTTGTTGATCTTTTTTACATCTCAGGGAGAGCAGAAAGCATTTTCCCCTTTGCATAGATGGTGGTCTCAAAGCTTACATAGCTAAGGTCCCCCAGAGGTTTAGTTGGTTCTTTCCTGGATCATTTAGTTCAGGCAGAAATTGCCAAGGATAGGAAGTATGAGGTGTAAGACTCCATTTTCACTACCTGACTAACAACAAAAAGAATTCATAGGCTGTGTGCATCTCTTTTCTACCCGTCTGTGTACCTAGAAGCCTGTGGACTGAATGAAACAACTAGAGTTGGTGTTATGGCAAGGGAGGCAGCCTGACCATATGGGAGGCTGGAAAGCACCCTGATATGGGAGCTTCATGTTTCTTAATCATCTGCATTGTGTCTTTGCAGCCATCAGAGGACTCCGGAAACCAGGAGAGCTACCTGCTGTATAAAGGCTGGCCTGCGGGCAATTTGCTGAGCCCAGAGAAACCCAGGAGACGAGATCAACAGTTTTGTTTCACTCTACCTCTTAATCTGTCTGATTTACCCACAGAAAGTCGGGATCCCTAAGAGTCTTAAGACCCAGAATGGAGTCCTCAAGGCTGCAGGGGACTGTGATGCTAACAGTTAAACCTGCTCAAGACTTTAAAGAGTTGAAGGGTACTAGTGGTGTCCCTAGTACGGTCTCCTAGGTGGGAATAAACTGGCAACCTGTACTGTGCCATCCCTAGTCTGCCTGCTTCCTCTTAGCCTCCCACAGAACTGGCTGGAACACCCTGCCACCACCTCCTGCTTCCCCACTGCCACACCCGTGTTGTGAGTGTCAGCCTGGGAGCCCTTGAACACTTTCAGAGGGCTCCCAAGAGAAGGTGGTCAGTCATGCTCTCAGTCTGAGAAAAGCCAAGCGAGAAGATGCAGTTACTTCGGGCAAGCTGTTTAACCTCTGAACCTGTTTTCTCTTCCTTGCCTACTGACCTTGTCCAGAAGGCACTAGGAGGGTAGGGCTTTTACTCTTTCACCTTTGCACTATATTCCTTTCCTGACAAGTATCTGCCCTGAGGAGCTCAATAAAGGTTGGTCAAGTGATGAATGGTCCCACTTTGGTAGCTTCTATTAGCTTTGGGAGAGAGCCACACCCCCCTCATCTAGCTGCCACTTTCCTTCCAGCTGTACTGGACCAGCTATTTGTTCTAACCTTTCCTTTTTGTGTGTGTCGAAGTCTCATTCTGTCGCCCAGGTTGGAATACAGTGGCACGGTCATGGCCACCACAGCCTCGACCAGCAATCGAGCCTCAGTCTTCCAAGCAGCTGGAATTTTAGGTGTGCGCCACCATACCTGGCTAACTTTTTGATTAATTATAGAGACAAGGCTTATCAAGTTGCCCAGGCTGGTCTTGATCCCCTGGACTCAGGCAGTTCTCTCCCCTCTGCCTCCCAAAGTGCTGGCATTACAGGCATGAGCTACCATGCCCAGCCTGTGGTAGCATTTTCTGTTGAAGAATTGGAAAGTAAGCCTTTTGATAGACTTCTGGTTTCCTATGGTCTATTAGACTGATTTACATGGAGCTTCCTGAGAGGTTAGGGACCTCTAACACTGCCCTCTCCCTAATGCCTTCTGGTTATTTACCCTAACAAAGGAACAAGGGAAAGAGCTAAGTTTACGGAGAAAAGAGAGTCTGTCTGCATTTTAATTGCCTGGGGCATTCTAATGAGCTTGGACTCATTCTTAGCAGGAACTGAAGTATAATGGAAAAACACATTGAAATTAGTTGATTTACATTGGGCAAGCTATTCTAATCTCTTGAGTCTGTTTTTGTGTTCATTGTTGATTGTTATAGATAATAGGTAGACCAGGCACGTAGACCAGGCACCTATAATCACACCTATAATCCCTGCACTTTTGGAGGCTGAGGCGAGAGGATTGCCTGGGCCCACAGGTTTGAGACCAGCCTGGGCAACTTGGCAAGACCTTATCTCTACAGTAAATCAAAAAGTTAGCTGAGCATGGTGGTGCGTGCCTGTAGTTCCAGCTACTTGGAAGGCTGAGGTGGAGAGATCGCCGGAGCCCAGCAGGTGGAGGCTGCGGTGGCCATGAGCGTGGCACTACACTCCAGCCTGGGTGACAGAGTGAGACTCCAAAATAAATAAATTAGTAATAGGTAATTTATTGATTTCTTAGTGTGTACCAAAGCACTTAGTGTGTATATGCACTGTTTCACTTAATCCAATTCGTTATACTCATTTTACAGATGAGAATACTGAGACTCAAGGAGGATAAAAAATCTGCCTAAGATTAGAAAAAGGTGCTGTCAGACTTCATAGTCCCATACTTTTGACCTATTTGTACCTCTTACAGCCACAAGTGCTTTGAAACAGTAAAGCATTGTGTTTATTTGAGGGTTTTGTCTAGGGTGACATAGCATCAGGTTTACCTGAGACAGAGTTTCTGGAATGCAGGGCTTTAAGTGCTGAAACTGGGAGAGTCACAGGCAAACCTTGATGAGTTTGTTGCCCTGTAATTGTATTAAAGGCTCTCAATCCAGGGCTGGCCACTAAACCTGCACTTTCTTTGACTTCTTGGTCTCCTAGGCATCACTATGTGGCCAGAGTCCCTTCATCTAGCATTTCTAGACCTGCTTCAGTTCAGCGAACAAGGGAGGAGTTTGGGGTGGGAAGTGGGAGGATCAGATGGCATCCTGGTCATAGATGAATAGAGGCACAGAACTTGAGTCATTGTCTGAGAAGCAGCATTAGTTTCCTAGCAGCCATACCCTCAACCTCTGGATATCTACTTGGGAATCACGAAATTTTATAGGAAAGCTCACAAGGCTGAAGCCAAACATTTGAATTCAAATTCCAGTTCATCACTTGTGTATTTTCAGGGCCTGTTTACTCCATCAAAGTAGGAGAATAATCCCTACCCACGGCATGGGATTTGAGAAGCAAGTGAAATGTGTTTGAAATGCCTAGCATGGGGTTGAGACATGATACAACTCAACACTGACATTTCCTTCCTCCTTTTTCCCATGCTTGTGGGTCTTACCCAATCCTGTCACTTGTCATGTCTGTCACACACAGTCTTCACCCTCCTCCAATGCCACTTTATAGTCAGTCCTTGGGATCTTCCTTTGAGAGCCCTGTACTAGTGGGCTTGGTCCACCCATCCAGCTGCCCTGCTTGTCAGTCACCTCCCCTGCAAGCTGAGAAGGGATGACATCAGCCCTTACCTTCCTCCCCCCGCCCCCCCCCTCCCCGAGCCTCGGGACTGTTTTGAGCCATGAATATTTTAGCTGGGCCTTTCTCTGACTGTTGCCAGGGTGATGGGCTCTCAGGACTAGGTGGGAGAAAAGAGGTGGGGCTGCAGCCTGGGGCCTGGCGGGGGGGGGGGCTTGGTGGGTGGGGAACGTGTGAGGCCTGGCTGGGAGCCGTGCTTGAGTCCCTGACAGCTGTTGCTCTACCTTCCTCCTTCCCTTTCTTCGGCCCCTCAGAGCCACTCCTATTGCCGACAGGTGTGACTCTGCCCTTGACGCTGTTTGATCTTAGGTAAATTGTTCAACGTTTTTGGGCTTTTATTTTACATTTGTGACAGAGGAATCCCTGCCTAGCTTGCTGTAGATAAATGGAGAATACAAAGAAAGCGAAGGAAGGTCTTGTAAAAATCCTGTGGAACACTAGGCTGGTACAAGTCACGAGTAGAGAAGCGAGGCCCCCGGCCCTTTCAGATAGACCTGAAGTCTGAGGTCTCGATGCTATGTGACTGTCACCCTAAAGAAAACTCAGATATGACTCCCCTTCCTCCTTCCTCAATGCCCCTGCTCCTTTTTCTAAGGTTCCCAAGTCTAGCTAGATGGTCTAGCCTGACACAGGGAAGCCCAAGAAGGAGTTGGGCCTAGTGGCTTATGAGTAGAAAGCCTTTTGTTACTTGAGTAGAGAAACCTGGGCTCCCAAGCCAGATCTGGCCTGGCTAACTGCTAAGCTCTAGGTTGTGGCAGCATGCTTTACCACCTCTCTCTGGGATGGGTTTAAGAAGGAAAAGGGCTATCGAGGGCATCTGGATCCCTTCCCTACCCTCCCTTTAAGAATCCCTGGAATTGGTACAGAATTCCACATCTTATGCTCAGTTCACGTTCCCTGTTGTGCTTTGTTTGGATTCCTTTGTCTCAGGCTCCCTCTGGTGGTTAAGGTGTGCATTGCAGGAAAACAAGAAAGCCAAATGTGACAATTTCAGACCACCTTGAGAGGTGGGATGGTTTGCTCTACACCACAAAAAAGGATCTGTCTCCAACTCCTAATAATAGCCACTTCATCCCATGTGTTTGTTTCTCTCCATTCATCTTCATGACAACATAGTAATTATCCTAATTTTATAAATGAAACACTGAGAAAGTTGAAATCAAGTCTAAATTCTTTACCGTGGTTAGCATTCAGGATCATTAGATGATCTGAACGGAACCTCATTTTTTTCCAACCTCATCTGCAGTTACTCAAGCCAAAATGAACTCACTGTTCTGGAACATAACCTACTTCTGGACCTTAACTCATGTTGTTCCCTCTACATTACCACCACCACCACCACCGCCACCCCCCACCCCCCCGGCCTCCAATATATTACTTGTCAAAATCCTATCCATTTTTTAAACAAAAAATACAAAACTTTCCAAGTGTCCTATACTTTGCATGCATTTGTAATAAATATAGGATGTGGGAAGACAAATGTCTGGATGAGAACAAGTGAGTGGGTCATCTTGAGAGGTGAAAGGTAGTGTGGGGAGACTAATGTCTACATGGAGTGAAAATGACCCTGGGAATTTGAAGAACGTGAAGATGCTGCCTACTCTTGTAGGCTGTCATAGTGAAAATCAGATGTAAGTATTCTTGCTGGCATGAGAAAATGAAAGCAAATCCCTGGGGGGGGGGGGTTGGAACGGCGCTGCAGGGGACATTTTTTTCAAAGACTTCAATCTTAAATTTACATTAGTTTACTTTGTACTTCATAATATATCCATGATTTAATAATAGCTAATACTTCAGTAGCACTTAATAGGTACCAGGAACTGTTCTAAGTACTTTACACAGACCAACATGGTCCTCACAATCCCGTAAGGCAGTAACTAATACTATCCTTACTTTACATTGAGGAAACTGAGACAAGTAACTTCCTAACGTCACACAGCCAGTAAGTGGCGGAGTTGAGAAGTCTGGTTCCAGAGAAGGTGCTCTTTAATAACCAATTTAGCTGGGCTCAGTGGCTCAGCCTGTAATCCCAGCACTTTGGGAGGCCGAGGTAAGTGGATTGCCTGAGCCCTCGGGTTCAAGACCCGCCTGGGCAACTTGGTGAGACCTCTCTTTACAATAAATCAAAAATTAGCCGGGCGTGGTAGTGCGCGCCTGTAGTTCCAGCTATTTGGAAGGTTGCAGCGCAACGATCACCAGAGCCCAGCAGGTCGAGGCTGCAGTGGCCGGGAGTGTGCCATCGCACTCCAATCTGAAACACAGAGTGAGACTTCAACTCAAGAAAATAAATAAATAAAATAACCAATTTAATAATAAAAATGCTCACGCCTTTGGGAGGCTTAAGTGAGTGGATTGCCTGAGCCCGCGGGTTCAAGACCCGCCTGGGCAAGCAAGACCTCATCTCTACAATAAATCAAAAAATTGGCCGGGCGTGGTAGCGCGCGCCTGTAGTTCCAGCTACTTGGAAGGCTGAGGCAGAAGGATCACCAGAGCCCAGCAGGTCGAG
>CAUYQG010239057.1:0-18157 GCA_963574415.1 Tarsius wallacei | reverse complement strand
CAATAAACATACATGTGCAAGTATCTTTTTCATAGAGTGACCTGAGTTCTTCTGAGTATATTCCCAGTAGGGGGATTGCGGGGTCACATGGAAGGTCAATTTTTAGAACTTTTAGGAATAGCCACACTGATTTTCACAGAGGTTGTACTAGTTTACACTCCCACCAGCAGTGTAGTGTTCCCTTTTTGCCACATCCTCTCCAGCATCTGTTATTTTTTGAGTTATTGATGATGGCCATTCTGACTGGAGTTAGGTGGCAGTGTAGTTTTAATTTAAAAGTCCCATATCTAATGAAACTTGCGATCTTCTTGGGAGAGAGAGACAACAAATATAATTTGTCAGGGGATAATCAGTGCAAAAACAAAAAATAAAGCAGAGGGAAAAGGACAAAGAGCAGGAGAGTGATGGTGTGTATATGGGTGCACATACCTGTGTTACATAGGAAGGGGCAGGGAACATCTGACCTGAAGGAGGAAGAACACTACACAGTCATCTAGAGGAAAGAGTATTCCAGGTGCTGTGAATGGCAAGTTCAAGGGCAGAAGCAGCTGGGCACGGTGGCTCATGCCTGTAATCCCAGCACCCTGGGAGGCCGAGGTGCAAAGATTGCCTGAGCCCAGGATTCAAGACCACTCTGGATAACATAGTGAGACCCTGTCTCTTAAAAAAAAAAAAATCAATAAAATTTCTAATCTAAAAAAAAAAATCAAGAAAACTAGCTGGGTATGATGACACATATCTGTAGTCTCAACTACTTGAGAAGTTGAGGAAACCTGAGCCCAGAGGGTTGAGGCTGTGGGTGACCATGATGGGGTGACAGAGTAAGACCCCAACTAAAAAAAAAAAGGCAGGAGCATATCAACTATGTCTGAGAAATGAGGGGGAGATCAGTGTGATAGGAAAGGAGAGTATCGTTACTAAGTCATAATGAATATCATAGACTATGGGGAAGCATTTGTATTTTATTCTAAGAGAAAGAAGATGCTATTTTAAATAGGAAATTAATACATGCAAGACACGATACACTGTGCACAGTGAGTACTCCAAAATCCTCGCTTATATTTTTACTTTCCTTGACTCAAAAGGAGATCTTCATTCTGCTTTAAGAACGGTATTTTCCAGCCGGGCTTGGTGGCTCAGCCTGTAATCCCGCTCTTTGGGAGGCTGAGGTAAGTGAATTGCCTGAGCTCGCGGGTTCGAGACCCGCCTGGACAACTTGGCGAGACCTCATCTCCACAATAAATCAAAAATTAGCCGGGCGTGGTAGCGTGTGCCTGTAGTTCCAGCTACTTGGAAGGCTGAGGCGGAAGGATCGCCGGAGCCCAGCAGATGGAGGCTGTGGTGGCCGGGAGCAGCCACTGCACTCCAGTCTGGGTGACAGAGTGAGACTCCAACTCAAAAAAGAAAATCACGGTATTTTCCTTTCTAAAATATGACAGAAAAGATGAAAAATAAGTATAAAAATCCTGATTTTATAACTTTTAGGTCCAATTTTAACATCTGTTGTCTCTAACAAGTTGAATTATTAGAAAATTAAGTCCCCATACCCAAGACTTTATGTCCTTTTTTATATTCTGCTTCTCAGCAATGTAGTTTTTGAAAAGCTTATTATAGACATTTTGAAACTTAATACAAAATTAGATAGGACACCCAGCTCCAAGCAATTCAAGGCTAATCTCATTTCTTCTCTACTGCAATCCACTTCCCTCCCCTTCCTTACACTGAATTATTTTAAGGCAAATCCCAGAGATATCTTTTCATCCATGAATGCTTCAGTATGTGTCTCTAAAAATAAAGGTTTTTTTTTCTCTTTTGCATTACCACAATACCATTATCACACCTAAATATTTAACAACAATTTTTTTAATAGCCTAAAAAAAACCCATGCACAATCTGATTTATCTGGTTGTCTCATGAATACTTTTAAAAAATAGGCCAGGGGCAGTGGCTCAAGCCTGTAATCCCAGCACTTAGAGAGGCCGAGGCGAGAGGACTGCCTGAGCCCAGGGGTTCACGGCCAGCCTGGGCAACTTGGTGACACTTCATCTCTATGATAAATAAAAAATTAGCCAGGTGTGGTAGTGTGCACCTGTAGTTCCAGCTACTTGGAAGGCTGAGGTGGAAAGATTGCCTGAGTCCAGCAGGTCGAGGTTGAGGTGGCCGTGAGCATGCCACTGCACTCCAGCCTGGGCAACAGAGTGAGACTCCAACTCGGAAAAAAAAAAAATAGTTGATTTTTGCTGGTGCTGCTGCTGCCATTGGCGCTCAAGTGACTGAATAGATACCCGGGCTTGGCTCTGCTGCACCCGGGATTAGCTGGGCCTGGCCTTGCAGCTGCTGCCAACTTGATTCATCATGGGGTGTTGGTGCGCTGGGGTGTGTTTGCGGTGCCGCATGGGACAGCCATGTAGGAACTGGCAGAGCGAGGGCTTGTTACAGCTCAGGGCAGAACATCAGGGAGAATGGGCCAACCTCTTTCAGGCTGCGGGGAGGGCGGGGAGGGGGCAAATGTGTCTTCCCAATGACAGAGTGTCTCCAAGGCTGCACAAACTGACCGAGTCCTGTGTCTTGGAACTGGGACTCTAAGGACCTGGGGACCCATCGGGATTTGGTTGAATTGGGAAGAGCTGTCGGAAAGAGGAACATAAGTTATGCGCTCTACCACGCCCTCTTAGAGTGATTCTACTCACTGTACCTACTTGATAAGAAAAATGGCTTCAAACACAGCATTTTATCAGTACAAGAATGATGCCAGAGCTGTGTGACCTTGTTAACAGACCTGAACCTATATCTGGTCTGATGGGGAGTGGGATTGCTCATACTTACTGGAACTCCACAGATTTTCTTTCTTGGCTTTCTAATGACAGCCCTGTCAAGGATGAGGTGGTAGTAAATGACTGATATGGTAAGAACTGTGCCTGTCACCATGGAGGATACTCTTTGAAGATAAATTCAAGCCACAGAGCCCGCCAGATCACAAGTGGGAGATGTGCACCAGCATCACCAAGTTTTCCTGGGCCATGGTCACATGATGATGTCAGACATTGCAGAAGAATCTGAAACCATTTCCGAACAGTTGGGGGGCAACTATCTTTTGAACATTGGGCTAACTAAAGATGGACTAATTGTTCCCGTCTTCCAAGAAAGGCTTCTTGCAGTTGGAAGTGGGTGAGCATCATGGGGAGGCTGTCTGTGCCTCTAAACCATGAAGGACACAAGCAGAAGAGAGTGCAACATCTGTGTGGCACACCTCCAAAGGACCTGCTACTTATGTGTTTTTCTGCACTGGCCAGAAAATGGAGTCTTTTTTTTTTTTCCCTGAAAGCATGATTTATTGAGAGGACCGAAAAGCTCCCACAGTGGGATGGGACCCAAGAGGGTGACCCAGAAAATGGAGTCTTAATGGAATCTCCCCTAACTACGTTGACTACACAGATAATGATGCTGGACATCCAAGAAGATCTAAAGGGTTCACAGATCCAGAAAAAGGTCTCCTTTCCTCTCTATCCCAGTGGCCACCCTCTGCTGTCCCAGTAGAGTTTGCTTGGACTACAAAACTGACAGGAGCGATCATTTGAGTTCAAGAAGAAAGGGACACTATGTGCTTTTTGCTGCTTCAATTTTCTTCTTATGGTAACATCATTTTCTTTCGTCCTTCCTTCCTTCCTTCCTTCTTTTCTTTCTTTCGTTCTTCCTTTCCTTTCTTTCTTCCTTTCTCCCTTCCTTCCCTTCCCTTTCTCCTCCCCCCTCCTCTTTTTCTTTCTTTATTTCTTTGGAGTCTTATTCTGTCACCCAGGCTGGAGTACAGTGGTACACTCACAGCCACCCTAGTGTCAACCTGCTGGATTCTGGCGATCCTTCCGCCTCAGCCTTCCAAGTAGTCAGAAGTACAGGCACGCACTACCACGCCCAGCTAATTTTTTGATTTATTATAGAGATGAGGTCTCGCCAAGTTGCCCGGGTTGGTCTCAAACCTGCGGGCTCAGACAATCCTCTTGCCTCATTGCAAGTCTTTTAAAGTCTATTTACCCTTCCTCTTTTTTTTTTTTTCTTTTATTTTGTTTATTGAAGAAACCTGGTCATTTGTTTTTAGATGTCTCTCATTTTGCACTTTGTTGAATGCATCCCCGTGGAGTTGTTGAATACGTTCCACTTCTCCCTGGAATTCCTATGGACTGTAGTCAGCTCTAGAGGCAAACTCAGGTGGGATTTTTTTTTTTTGGCAAGACCGCTCGAAGGCGGTCCATGAGAGGGCACCTGCCTCACCACCTCTCTTCTGGTAATGTTAGGATTGATGGGTGGGTTCAGTTGGCGGCAGCCTGATCCATCCATGGTAGATCAGGGCTTTTTCATCCAACAGTTTCAGCTGCCATTGACAGTCACTGCCTCTTCTAGTGGGGTTCTGCCAGCATGCTTTTCCTATAGGTAGGGTTGTTTGACCATTTTACTTTCGTTAACATTAAAGCAGCACTGTTCTGGGCAGCCAAGTTCATGGGACTCTCTGAGGGGAAAAAATGGGTGGGGATGTGGAGGAGAGATTGTGACCAAAATGTTAGGAAAAAGCTGCCTACAATGGACTCCTCTTGGGGTAGATTCCAGTGCCCACTTACATATTAAGGGCCTTGGAAAGCTCTGTAGGAAAGAAGCCTATTTAACTCTGTATTTTCCAAGTTTACTTAACTATATACATTTTTAAAATCTTTATTATATTTCTTACTATCCACTGGAATATACTTTGGAGAATATTTCAGTGTTTAGGTTACTTAAAATAACACACTTATATTAATATATACTTTTTTTTTTTTTTGAGCCAGAGTCTCACTCTGTCACCTAGGCCGGAGTGCAGTAACACACTCACAGCCACCACAGCCTCGACCTGCTGGACTCAGGTGATCCTTCCGCCTCAGCCTTCCAAGTTGCTGGAACTACAAGCATGTGCTACCATGCCTGGCTTATTTTTTTATTTATTGTGGAGACGAGGTCTTGCCATGTTGCTCAGGCTGGCCTTGAACCCCTGGGCTCAGGCAGTCCTCTTGCCTTGGCCTCACAAAGCATTGGGATTACAGGTTTGAGTCACTGTGCCCAGCTGATATATAAGTATTAATATAAGTATTATATTAATATATGCACATACTTCGCTGTCTGGAACCAACTAGACGGTCCTCTGAAGCCCATGTGCACTTAGCAGAAAGCTGACTGCATTCTTAGAAAAGTCCTGGACAGCGGAATTGGCAGTATTTCTGGCAAAGCTTCATCTGGAAACCCTGAATTGAGATAATATCCCTGGAAAGAATGTGTGAGCCAAAGGAAAAAGTATCCATTTTACTTGTCACCTTAATATTACAGTGCTTGATGGGAGCCCCCATGATAAACCTTCAAGAATGCTATGTATACCGGGGAAGCCAGTGTGAGATATAGTTTCTCTCTCTCTCTCTTCATTGCTTTCCTCCATAGTCTCCAAATCACAAACAGGGGGTCATTCCCCTTTCTGTTGCCTAGGGTCTCACCTCTGTCAAGTCTGTCTCATCAGTCCGAGTGGTTAGCTGATGACAAATATGAGGTCACAGCGATGACAGACTCTAGCAGATTCCTTGATTGACTTTCCGAGAGCAGAGATTTGACAGCAATTCTTTCATGTGGCCATTAGGAAGAAGCATCCACTTTAACTACATTTCACTTACCAGCTTGCTTTTAAAGAGCTAAGGTCAGCCAGCTGTGGTGGTACTGGAGGCTGAGGCAGGAGATTGTCTGAGTCCAGAAGTTCAGGACCAGCCCGGGCAACATAGTGAGACTTCATCTCTTTAAAAAAAAAAAAAAAACAGAGAGAGAGCAAGAGCTATGGCCAGTTTGTTAGGTGTGCAGAGTGCTGACCAGGTAGATCAACCTTGTGGGCAGAGGCAAATGACAGCCCCGTCCTTGAAGGGTATTGTTTCTTAGTGGGCGAGTCTATGCAACCCTGCCCCTAAAGTCCAAGAAAGTCAAGAGGCCAAAGTGTTCTAGACAGGAACATTTAATAGGGACTTAGGAACAGAAGCCACGTCTGTATCTCAGGTGGCGGCAGGACAAGATAGTGGATCCTCATGCCATTCTGCCCCAGACCCAGGGGAAAGGGGTGATTCAGAAAAGATGTGTAGGACAACTAAAGTAGGAGAACATCAAGAACAATGCCTGGCAAGGATTTATGGTAAATACCTGCTCTTACACAAGGAGCAACAGATCAATGGGAAATCTTAGAGCCCTTAGCAGAACTGGGGTTAACCAGAAGTCAACTTGACAGATTAACATCCAAGAGATTTCGGCCTCTACAGATATTTAAGCTTGTCATAATTTAGGTAGGCTCAATGGAAGCAGGGACTTGTGGGGAGTGGGAGGCAGTCCAGTTTGAGGGAGTAAGTAGAGACCCCGGCCCGACTCAACACCAAGGGGGCCCAATCCCATGACTGGTGTGTTGTATGTGGGCTCAGAGTCAGCCACGGTGCAGCATGGTCGTCTCAGGTGAGTGGTTGCTCCTTTGATAGGACCCCAGTTAGTAGCTAGAGATACAGAGTTAGGGCCAAGCCCCAGGGAAAGGGGCCTGTGAGAGCTGGGCAGGATGCCAGCATCCCAGCCCTGAAACTGCATTGGTTCTGATGGCACAGAAATTAGGCAGTGTAGAGTATGCTTGTGGGAAGCCTCGTTGGCTAAAATAGTAGCACTTAAAAATTAACAGACACAACCTAATGTCCAACATTACAGGTTCGGCTAGAATTGAGAGTGAGGATGATAGAGTGATTAAATACCCTAGATGCTAGACAGGCGTGGTGGCTCATGCCTGTAATCTCAGCACTTTGGGAGGTCGAAACGGGAGGATCACTTGATGCCAGGAGTTCGAGACCAGTCTGGGCAACAGCAAGACCTCATCTCTACAAAAAAATTTAAAAATTGCTGTCTGTGTGGCCCATGCCTGTAGTTCCAGCTTCTCAGGAGGCTGAGGCAGAAGGATCGCCTGAGCCCAGGAGTTGGGGGCTGTGGTAGCCGTGATCGTGCCACTGCACTCCAGCCTGGGTAACAGAGTAAGACCCCAATCCCCCCCCAAAAAAGACCACAGATGCTGATGCCAGACTCTTCCAGGGTTCAAATCCTAACTCTGCTGCTCACTGGCTATGTAACCTTAGGCAAGTTGCCCTGCCTTCCTGTGTCCTACTCTCCCCATTTGTAAAATGAGGAGAGAAATAACACCACCCTCACAGGGTTATTATGAAGACTAAAGGAGTTAAGATATGTGAAAGCACTTAGAACAATGCCTGGCACAGGGTAAAGTGTGGAGTGTTACTTGCTGTGGGCTTCGGCTGGGCACAGTGGCTCACTTCTATAATCCTAGCACTTTAGGAGACCTAGGTGAGAGGACTGCCTGAGCCTATGGGTTTGAGATCAGCCTGGGCAACTTGGCAAGACCTCATCTCTACAATAAATCAAAAAATTAGCTGGGCATGATGCCCCATGCCTGTAGTTCCAGCTACTTGAAAGGCTGAGGCGGAAGGATCACCTGAGCCCAGCAGGTTGAGGCTGCACTCCAGCCTGGGTGACAGAGTGAGACTCCAACTCAAAGAAAAAAATTGTGGGCTTAGAGGGCAGATCTGTGATTTTAGTTTGGTGAGCTCCCAGGAAAGGACAAGAACATCAGCAAATGAGAGCCCAGTGCTAGCTGGGAAAATGGGAGATCAGGAAGGATGCACCAGGGCAGGTGGGCAGGACAAGGCAGGCAGAGAACGGACATGGCTTCCTGGCGAGACAGTGAGGGAGAGCTGGTCCTTGTCCCCACCCGAGACAGGGGGGCTATAGGCCCCCTTCTTAGGCTCATAGGCCTAGGTCAGTGTTTGCTGCTGTCTCCTTGGTAAGAAGGGGTGATGGCTGGATTCATCTGTGTCCCCAGGTTACCTGATTTCCCCTGGTGGCCTCCTTTCCTAAAAGCTCCCATGTGTCTCCCATCCTGTTCTCTCCTGACCAATTACAGAAGCTTCAACCAAACTTAAAATCAGGTTGTAGTTTTCTCTTTCCAATCACTCTGCTTACTTTTGCTTTTTCTTTTCTCCATGAGAAAGGAAGATTTGACTCATTCAGGAAAAAAGGGAAACCTCCTCTGGAATCAATCATTAAACACTCTTTCCCTCCTCTTGATCATAGTTGGTGAAAATGGGACAAGGGGAGTGCCCCAAAACTGCCTTGCAAGGAGCACTGAGTACCCAGAAGTCCCAGCGGTCAGAGGTCTCTATGACAGCCACTGCCTGGCCTCTCTGCACCCGGGGCTCTGTGCAGCCCACCCTTCTACGCCAGCCCCATGCCAGCTGCCCTGCACAGTGCTTCCTGTCCCCCCACTCCCTGTCATGGTGATTTGGAGATCTAATTCCAGTTATTCTATAATTGGTTAATACAAGACCAAGTGACTGCTTTTTACCCCCTTCCTATCTTACTCTCATTTTTGTCTTGGAAACATCTGGTTCTTCCCACTTTTTTTTTTTTTTTTTTGAGTCAGAGTCTCCCTCTGTGGCCCAGGCTAGAGTGCAGTGGCACTCACACAGCCACCACAGCCTCCTGCTGGGCTCAGGAGATCCTTCCGCCACAGCCTTCCAAGTAGCTGGAACCACAGGTGCATGCCACCATGCCCAGCTAATTTTTTTCATTTATTGTAGAGATGAGGTCTAAGCATGTTACCCAGGCTGGTCTCGAACCCCTGGGCTTAGGCAATACTCTCTCCTTGGCCTCCCAAAGTTCTGGGATTATAGGTGTGAGCCACCACGCCTGGCCCAGTTCTTTCCACTTTGAGCTCTAGAAATATACTTCTGGTTTTTGTTTAAACATTTTTTTTTAAAAAAACACCAATGCAACCACCTTCCTCTCTAGCTCTGCCAGTGCTCTGCATCGTTCTGCTCAGAGCATCCTGATTCCCGCCTCCTCTTCCTCACCTTTGCCACATCCTCGCTGGGTTGTCCAGCAGTCAGCAGGTTTGGGCCTGGGTTTTGGGCCTTTGGTTTGTCCCGCCTCTCACTTGTGATGATGTCCCTCTGTCTTCTCTCAGTGCCACCTCTGGACCAGTCAGCCCAGTGTAGTGTGGATCTCAGCTTCTGGTCCAGATGTTTCTGTTGTGAAGCCTTAGAGGGGCTTGGTGTGTTAAAGGCAAGCTTCACTGGCATCTAGAACCTTGGCTGTTTCTAATAGACTGCTTTGGAAGTCCTAGCTTTGGTTATTTCTAACAGACTGGCATCAGTCCCAGTGACAGTCTGAGAGCCACTTCCCAATTCATCATCACTGTTAACCTAAAAAAGTAGGCACAAGTCAGCCTGGACAGCATAGTGAGACCTTGTCTCTACCAAATGTAAGAAAACATAGCCAGCGTCTTGGCACACACCTGTAGTCTCAGCTACTTGGGAGGCTGAAGCAGTAGGATCACCTGAGCCCAAGAGGTCAAGGCTGCAGTAAGCCTTGATCATACCACTGCACTCCAGCCTGGGTAACAGAATGACACTCCAGCTCAAAAAAAAAAAGTAGGTACAAGCTGGGCATGCAGAGTGCACCTGTAGTCCCAGCTACTCAGCAGGCTGAGGCAGAAGGGTCACTTGAGGAGTTCAAGGCTATATGGAACAATGTTCACACCTGTGAATAGCCACTGCACTCCAGTTTGGGAAATATAGCAAGATACCATCTTTAAAAAGAAAAAAAAGGCTGGACTCCGTGGTTCAGTCTGTAATTCCAGCATTTTGGGAGGCCAAGGTGAGTGGATTGCCTGAGCCTATGGTTTCAAGACCAGCCTGGGCAACTTGGCGAGACCTCGTCTCTACAATAAATCAAAAATTAGCTGGGCATGGCACTGTGCACCTGTAGTTCTGGCTACTTGGAAGACTGAGGTAAAAGGATTGCTGGAGCCCAGCAGGTCGACGCTGGGGTGGCTGTGAGTGTGCCACTGCACTCCAGCCTGGGCGACAGAGTGAAACTCCAACTCAAAAAAAAGAAAAAAATAGGTATAGTTCATATTTGGTACTGCCCATTCAGCAAGGATGAGATGCCAAAGTTCTCACTATTTGTTGTTAAGTTCTTTGTGAGGCCAGGCTCGGTGACTCAGCCTGTAATCCCAGCACTTTGGGAGGCCAAGACGGGTGGATTGCCTGAGCCCGTGGGTTTGAGACCCACCCGGGCAACTTGGTGAGATCTTGTCTCTACAATAAATCAAAAATTAGCCAGGTATGGTAGTGCGTGCCTGTAGTTCCAGCTACTTGAAAGGCTGAAGGGGAAAGATCACTGGAGCCCAGCAGGTGGAGGCTGCGGTGGCTGGGAGCGTGCCACTGCACTCCAGTCTCGGCGACAGGGTGAGACTCCAACTCAAAAAAAAAAAAATGTTCTTTGTGAATCTGAGTCTGCGTGTTATCGTCCCTGCTCAGTCTCTAGAGGAAGTTTGTACTTCTTTCCTGTGCTTGGCACTCTGGGCGAGGAGAAGGGTGATGAGATGCTACTGAGGTCAAATACATGACCTGCCTCCCTTTCATGACAGTCTCCAGATGTGGTCTCAGGGCCAGGGCTAGATCCTGATCCCAAATGCTACACTCTGAAGGCAGACATGGCTCCACTACAGAAGTTGCCTCGCAAGAATGAAAGGACAACTTCCAACACGCTATCAGTATTTGATGGAGTAACCCATTCACGTCACGGTGGGTAGCTGATCGCTCCTGGGTTGAGAAAACCAATGGCCAATGAGCAGAGGATGCACACCTGAGCCAGATTGCCCCAGAGCTGAAATACTCAAATGTAGGCACAAAGTAGTTACCTAACTCTTGCACCTGTTCTGACTCAGCATACACTAAAGTGTCAAATCAATATTTAACAGGATGCTAGTGCCAGCAGCAGAAGCAGAACTTCTCACAGTGATATCACCCACACAGAGCCCACTGGGTCCTGCTATAAGTCATAAGGGACTTTCTGAAGCCTTCATCTAACAGCAGGGAAGATGGGCTGATGTCTGACTTCCCTGGAATAGCTTGCAAAATAAATTAGCATAGACTTTACATTTCAAATTTGCCAATTGTAAACTTTTTTTTTTTTAACTGGATTGTCACTGTTGCCCAGATTGGAGTGTAGTGGCACACTCACGGCCACCCCAGCATCGACCTACTAGGCTCTAGCAATCCTGCTGCCTCAGCTTTCTAGGTAACCAGAACTACAGACGTACACTAGCATGCTTGGCTAATTTTTTTTACTTATTGTAGAGACAGGGTCTCACCAAGTTGCCCGGGCTGGTCTCGAACCCATGGGCTCAGGCAATCCACTTGCCTTGATCTCCCTGAAATGAATAAAATATGAAATATCTAATCCAAAAAACCTATAATAACCTGTAATAGCTAGCTTGACATAAGTAACTCCATTTTGTAACAGATCTTCTATGTTACCTAGGAATAACCCCCTTATGTAATCTTCCCATAATCATCCCGCACACCCACATTCCTGTACCTTTTGGTGGTTGGAAACTCCCTAGTTGCATAAAAAATTCTGTAACCATTCATAACCCTTACTGATCAAATGTATTGCCAAGAAATATCAAACTATACAACTTATGTAATTTTTACTTTTTTTTTTTTGAGTTGGAGTCTCACTCTGTCGCCCAGGCTGGAGTGCAGTGGCCGCTCCCGGCCACCGCAGCCTCGACCTGCTGGGCTCTGGTGATCCTTCCGCCTCAGCCTTCCAAGTAGCTGGAACTACTGGCGCGTGCTACAACGCCCGGCTAATTTTTTGATTTATTGTAGAGATGAGGTCTCACCAAGTTGCCCAGGCAGGTCTCGAACCCTCGGGCTCAGGCAAGTAATTTTTACTTTTAAATACCCACTACTCACTCTGTTCACTGCCAAGAGTTATTTGGGACATTAGTCCGCCCTCGGCCACCGGCATTAATAAAGGACTCATAATCCTGACCATTCTCTCTGTGTTGGCGTCATTTCTCATAATCCAGCTATGACATTCCAAAGTGCTGGGATTACAGGCTGAGCCACCAAGCCCAGCCCAATTGCAGACTTTTGAAGTGTTTCGGTGGGGTTTGAGTTTCATGATTACTCCTAAAAAATTTTGAGCCACTCACATAACTATGTACAATTTTCACTGATTTAATTACTGCTTAGGTAAGAAGTTGCCAGATTTGGGGACCCAGGAAAAGACACGAGCATCCTGCATCCATCATTCATGGTGTTCAAGGTAGAGTCAGAACTGATCGAAATCTTTTGGCAGCTTTAGTCTACATCAAATGGTTTCTAAGTGACATGTAATTGGCTGACTTATTTTGTGGCCTCTTTTTCATGACTGTGTGTTGGACAGTATCAAAGAAGAGCTGCCGGTGGGTGTTTATATAAACCTTTAAATTCTATATCTGTGAGCTTCTGTAGGAGACAATTGAAGAACTTTATTTGCAGAATATGAAAGTGCTTTCAAGTGCTTGTAGAAGAACATTTGGAAAAAATGGTAGAGGCCAGGTGCAGTGGCTCATGCCCATAATCTCAGCACTTTGGGAGGCCGAGGTGAGAGGATTGCCTGAGCACATGGGTTCGAGACCAGCCTGGGCAACTTGGTGAGACTTCATCTCTACAATAAATCAAAAAATTAGCCGGGCGTGGTGGCGGATGCCTGTAGTTCCAGCTGCTTGGAAGGCTGAGGTGGAAGGATCACCTGAGCTCAGCAGACTGAGGCTGCGATGGCTGAGAGCGTGCCACTGCACTCCAGCCTGGGCTACAGAGTGAGACTCCAACTTAAAAAAAAAAAAAAAGATGGTAGATTCGTTTATAGCAGAGGTAGCAAGCTGTGAACTGTCTGGAATATGGAGGCAAAGATGTATGCATCAGCTTTAAGCAGCATTGTATTGGTGGGGCATGTGGCTTACTTTTAAATAGTAAAACCTAAGCCTAGGTAACATTTTTAATACTTCAGTGATGGCAACTAATGTGAGAAGGGCTAGTTTGGTTAATAGCAAGATCCAAATATGTTATAGAATAATTAGAAAACCCAGCTCAAAACACATGTTGGCCAGGCATGGTGGCTCACACCTATAATCCCAGTACTTTGGGAGGCAGAGGCAAGAGAATTGCCTGAGCCCAGGGATTCGAGACCAGCCTGGACAACTTGGTGAGACCTCATCTCTACAATAAAAAAAAAAATTAGCCTGGCATGGTGGTATGCACCTGTAGTCCCAACTACTTGGAAGGCTGAGGTGGAAGGATCACCTGAGCCCTGCAGGTCCAGACTGTGGTGGCCGTGAATGTGCCGCTGTACTCCAGCCTGGGCAACAGTGAGACTCTGACTCAAAAACAATAACAACAACAAAAACACACATTGACTAAGTAGATATAAGACTGAGAGCTGTTCCAGACCCAGGGAGTGTTGGGGGAATGAGGGGGGGTATGTGTGCACCATTTGGATGCATTTGAATCATAATCACAGAGTGGGCAAGGACTCTGCTCACATCTTCTCCCCCTTCCTCAACCTTCAGTCCTAGAATCAATTCTTTGACCATCTAGATGGTTGAACATGTCCAGTACCCCACCGGCAGCCTAGCTCGTGGGCTCTAAAGTCCTCCTGTGGCCTTTAACCACTGGGCCTCTTCTCTGGAACTTTCTAGTCTGTGTCTCATTCTGTCACCCAGGCTGGAGTACAGTGGCACAATCAGGGCTCACTGCAGCCTCGACCTCCTGGGCTCAGGTGATTCTTCTGTTTCAGCCTCCCAAGTAGTTGGCACTAGTCTTGCATTAGCCTGTTAGTATTTTGATTTTTTTTTTTTTTTTTTAGAGACAAAGTCTTTTTTTTTTTTTTTTTTGAGTTGGAGTCTCACTCTGTTGCCCAGACTGGAGTGCAGTGGCCGCTCCCGGCCACCGCAGCCTCGACCTGCTGAGCTCCGGTCATCCTTCCGCCTCAGCCTTCCAAGTAGCTGGAACTACAGGCGTGCGCTACCACGCCCAGCTAATTTTTTGATTTATTGTAGAGATGAGGTCTCGCCAAGTTGCCCAGGCTGGTCTCGAACCCGCGGGCTCAGGCAATCCACTCACCTCGGCCTCCCAAAGCGCGGGATTACAGGCTGAGCCACCAAGCCTGGCCCCGAGACAAAGTCTTTTTATGTTTCCCAGACTGGTCTCAAATTCCTGAGCTCAAGCAATCCTCCCGCCTCAGCCTCCCAAAGTGCTGGGATTACAAGCATGAGCCACCGCACCCAGCCTAAAGCAGGTTTTCTAACATTTGAAGTTAGGTCTCCCGTGTCCCCTAACTGACCCGTTTCCTTTCCCAGGCTGGTTCTGTGGATCTAGATCCTTCTGAGGTTGCTCACTAATCAAGGAGGGTGGGCTTCCCCTAATGGAGGGAGCAGTGCTTTAGCCAAGCAAATGGCAGTAGCTGTGTTTCTGCACTAGACTTTCCAGTGGGCCTGTGTGCACTGTCCAGACCAGCCCCCAACTCCTTCAGCCGTTCCTCCCTGGAAGAGTTTCCAGACTTTTCACCACCCCGCAGGATAGTTCTCTGGGTGGGCTTGGATGTACTCAGTTCTCTCGTCTTTCTCACTTGTAGTTCTGAAGAATAACTGTAGAATGTGCTGGGAATGCAACATCCTGAGATAAGGAGGGACTGACTGAACCAGTTCTCCCTTAGAAACATGATGTCCTTCAATACTTTACCCTAGCAACTCATGTTGCACTGAGGGTAAAATCTATGGCGTGCTGGACATGGTGGCTCACACCTGTAATATTAGCACTGCAGGAGGATTGCTTGAGCCCAGGAATTAGAGACAAGCCTGGGCAACATAGTGAGACCTCATTTCTACAAATAAATAAATAAATAAAGCCAAGTGTGGTGGTCCACACCTGTAGTCCCAGCTACTCAGAGGGTTGAGGCAGGAGGATCACTTGAGTCCAGGAGGTCGAGCCTGCAGTGAGTCAGGATTGTGCCACTGCACTCCAGCCTGGGTGACAGAGTAAGACCCTGTCTCCAAAAAAAAAAAACCAAAAAAGACCAGGGAAGTTTGCTTTGGGGGGTCCTGGAGGTCCTTCAGTGTAAATGAGGCACCTGAGGGCGTCCATCCACCCTAGGCGGCTTTCCTGAGCTTTGAGGGACCAGTTTGCAGTGAATTCTGGGCGTCTGCCCTTGCAGCCTCTCGGTACATAATAACCCTGCTACGTGTAACTCATATATGGTGTTCTGTCTCACAGGACTTAGACAAGCTGGTAACTGGTGCATAGCGAGCCTGTTCCCATGTCCTGGAGGCCCACCACTAGATGACTATCAGTTAGCTGGTGGTCTTAAAACGGATACTCAGCAAAGGAACGAAACGTGACAGGTATAGTCTGGTTAGAACCCCCTTTTTTGGACAGTATACTTCTAGATGGTTGGGCAGATTCACCTACCTCTTTTTGGCTGTAATTTTTTGAAATTAATTAATTAATTATGAGTTAGAGTTTCATTCTGTTGTCCAGGCTAGAGTGCAGTGGCACGCTCACAGCCACTCCAGCATTGACCTGCTGGGCTCTGGCAATCCTTCCATATCAGCCTTCCAACAGCCAGAACTACAGGCACGCACTACCATGCCCGGCTTATTTTTTTGATTTATTGTAGAGACGAGATCTCACCAAGTTGCCCGGACTGGTCTCGAACCTGTGGGCTCAGACAATCCACTCGTCTCGGCCTCCCAAAGTGTTGGGATTACAGGCTGAGCCACTGAGCCTGGCCCTGTTGCTATTACTGTTAACCAAGGGAGCAGATGGACATCCCAGAGGCAACCCACCATATATAGAAACTTGACACAAGTGAGCAGTGCACTGGGAAGGGGATGGAGCCAGAAGGTTTTTGTGTTCCCTGCCTGAAATTCTTTACCCATTAAACAATAGCTTCTCATTCCTCCCTTCCCCACTCCTGGAAACCTCTGTTCTACTTTCTGTCTCTATGACTTTGCTAATTTTAGGTACCTCATATAAAATATGTATCTTGTTTGTAACTGACTGATTTTACTTAGCTTGATGTCTTCTGGCTCATCCATTCAACTTTTTAGGACTGAATAATATTTCATTACATACACATACACACCACGTTTTGTTTATCCATTCATTCATTGATAGACACTTGAGTTGTCTCTACCTTTTAGCTATTGTGAATAATGCTGCTATGAACCTGGGTGTACAGATATGTTCTAGTTCCTACTTTCACTTCTTTTAAGTATATACCCAGAAGTAGAATTGTATATTAATTATATATTTATTTAGAGTCAGGGTCTCTGCCACCCAGGCTGGAGTACAGTGGCATGATCGCAGGCTCAGGCGATCCTCCTGCCTCGGCCTCATGAGCAGCTGGGACTGCAGATGCGTGCCACCACACCAGCTACTTTTACATTTTTTGTAGAGATGAGGTCTTACTGTGTTGCCTAGACTAGTCTCAAACTCCTGGTCTCAAGCAATCTTCCTACCTCAGCCTTTCAAAGTGCTGGGATTATAGGCGTGAGCCACTGTGCCCAGTCTTCGATGTTTAATTTTTTTGAGGAATTAGCGGGGCACAGGGTCTCACACCTATAATCCCAGCACTTTGGAAGGCAGAGGTGAGAGGATTGCCTGAGGCCAGGGGTTCAAGACCAGCCTGAGCAACTTGGCAAGATCTCATCGCTACAATAAAATTTTTTTGAGGAATCACACTGTTTTCTACAGTGGCTGTACTGGTTCATTCATTTTTTACTGCATATAATATTTTAGAGTATAACTATGACTTTTTAGATATTGCCAACATTTTTTCTAAAATGGTTTGCTCCTGTATGTACCCACCAACAGTATATTAAATATTCCTGGAGATCTAATGGAATACTATTCAGCTATCAAAAAGAATGAAATGTCTGACAGGGTATGGTGGCTCATACCTATAATCCCAGCACTTTGGGAGGCAGAGGTGAGAGGATTGCCTGAGCCCAGGGGTTTGAGACCAGCCTGGGCAACCTGGTGAGACCTTGTCTCTACAATAAATTTAAAAATTAGCCGGCGAGGTGGTGCCATGCCTGTGGTTTTGACTACTTAGAAGGCTGAGATAGAAGGATCGCCTGAGCCCAGGAGTTGGGGGCTGTGGTAGTTGTGAGTGTGCCACTGCACTCCAGCCTGGGTGACAGAGTAAGACTCCGACTCAAAAAAAAAAAAAAAAATGAAATGTCTTTTGCGGCAACATGGATGGAATTGGAGAATTGTGTGAACTAACTCAGGAACAGAAAACCAAACACCACATGTTCTCACTTATAAGTGAAAGCTAAACTAAGGATCTTCAAAGGCATAGAGAATGGTATAATGGACATTGGACACTCAGAAGAGGAAGGGTAGGAAGGGGTGGAGGGGCGAAAAATCACTCATGGGGTACAACGTGCACAAGGAGGTGGTGGGTATACTCAAAGCCCAGACTTCCTCGCCACAATACAAAGTAGCTGTGTAACCAAAAACTATTTGTACCCCCTAAAGCTATTTAAATAAATTAAAAAAAAATTCTTAGTGACCCATGTCTTTGCCAACACCAGGTATTATCAAATTTCTCAATTTTTGCCGGTTTAGTGGCTTTTTTATTTTTTTATTTTTGAGTAAAAGTCTCTCTCTGTCACCCAGGCTGGAGTGCAGTGGCACGTTCGTGGCCACCGCAGCCTTGGCCCGCTGGGCTCAGGCAATTCTTCTGCCTCAGCCTTTCAAGTAGCTGGAACTACAGGCATGTGCCACCATGCCCGGCTAATTTTTTGGATTATTGTAAAGATGAGGTTTCGCCAAGTTGCTTAGGCTGGTCTTGAACCCTTGACCTCAGGCAGTCTTCTCGCCTCGGCCTCCCAAAGTCCTGGGATTACAGGTGTGAGCCACTGTGCCCAGATTCAATTTTGAGTAGCTTTCAAATGATGATCTTATCATAGTCTTAGTTTTTATTTCCCTGGTTGCCATTGTGATTACTCATCATTGAGTATGTTTGAAAGTTTTATTTTTCACATGGACACCTTTGGTCCATTTACAATTAGTTATTGTGTGTGGTGTGTGGCAGGGGGTCTTGCTTCATTTTTTTTTTTTTTTGAGTTGGAGTCTCACTGTCGCCCAGACTGGAGTGCAGTGGCCGCTCCCGGCCACCGCAGCCTCGACCTGCTGGGCTCCGGTGATCCTTCCCACCTTAGCCT
>CAUYQG010239056.1:0-14464 GCA_963574415.1 Tarsius wallacei | reverse complement strand
CGTGGTAGCACGCGCCTATAGTTCCAGCTACTTGGAAGGCTGAGGCGGAAGGATCGCCGGAGCCCAGCAGGTCAAGGCTGCGGTGGCCAGGAGCGGCCACTGCACTCCAGTCTGGGCGACAGAGTGAGACTCCAACTCAAACAAAACAAAACAAAACAAAACAAAACAAATAAATAGTTTATGCTTGAGATGTTGACCTGAAATTGCTGCTATTATCACCAGATAGCAAGCTTTTAGAGGATTAGCTAGCCCGGCCCTCTTCAGACTTCTTGGTGGGCCTGTTTACTACCAGTAGGACTTTATAGTTATATATGTCTAAATTGACTCAAAATCTTGTGCATAATAGAAATACACATGGACCAAAATGTAATAAGGAGATATAGACACAGTCATAGCTATCTACAATAAACATCACTATCCAGGAGTAGAAAAAGCTAAAAGAGGACAAAAGCCAGTCTTTCATGATTCCACACTTTCTCTACTTTCTGATGTCATCTAGAATCACTTTTAACACTCCTGCAATGTATCTTTTCCATTTAGTTCAGGATTCAGGTACACTTTTCTGATTTAAAAAAAAAATCACTTATTAAATAGCTTCTTAGACCTAAATGCAAAACCTCACACTATACAAATCTTAGAAGAACACCTGTTAGGGAACATCATTCTGAACCTCGGCCTTGGCAATGAATTTATAGCCAAGTCCTCAAAATCGAATGCAGCAAAAACTAAAATTGACACATCAAACCTTATCAAGCTAAAAAGTTTCTGTACAGCGAAGAAACCTTTAAGAGAGTAAAGAAAAAACCCATAGAATGGGAGAAAATATTTTGCAAGCATGTGTCTGACAAAGGCCTAACATACAGAATCTATAAGGAACTAAAAAAAAAAAAAAATCAACTGGAAAAAAAACAGCTCCATCAAGTAATCCCAGCACTTTTGGAGGCCAAAGTAAGAGGATTGCCAGAGCCCAGGGGTTTGAAATCAATCTGGGCAACTTGGCGAGACCTCATCTCCACAATAAATCAGGAAAAATTAGCCAGGTATGGTGGCACACACCTGTAGTTCCAGCTACTTGGAAGGCTGAGGCAGAAGGATAGCCTAAGCCAGCAGGTGGAGGCTGTGGTGGCCATGAGCATGCCACTGCACTCCAGCCTAGGTAACAGAATGAGATTCTGACTCAAAAATAATAAGTAAGAATAATAAACACCTAAAAAACAAATGGGGCAAAGAACATGAACAGACACTTCTCAAAGAAAGACATACAAGCAGCCAACAAACATATAAACAAACTCTCAGCATCACTAATTTTCAGAGAAATGCAAATCGAAACTACAATGAAATACCATCTCATGCCAGTCAGGATGGCTGTTACTAAAAAGTCAGAAACAACAGATGTTGACAAGGCTGTAGAGCAAAGGAAATGCTTGCACACTGTTGGTTGGAATGTAAACTAGCTCAACCCCTGTGGAACACAGTTTGGAGATTTCTCAAAGAACTAAAAATAGAGTCACCATTTATCCCAGCGACCCCGCTTCTGGGACTATATCCAAAGGAGCATAAATCATTCTGCCAAAAAGACACTTGCATACAAATGTTTATTGCAGCATTATTCGCAATAGCAAAAACATGAAGCTGACCCAGATGTCCATCAATGATGAACTGGATAAAGAAATTGTGGTACATATACACTATGGAATACTACACAGCCATAAGAAATAATAAAAATTATGTCCTTTGTAGCAATATGGATGCGGCTGGAGACCATAATTCTAAGTGAGCTATCACAGAAATAAGAAACTGAATACCGCATGTTCTCACTCATAAAAGCAGACCCTGATCACTGGACACATATGGGCACAAGGATGAAGACAACTGACATTGCTAAAGGAGGGAGTGATGGAAGGAAAATAAAGACACCCAGTGAGTACCATGCTCACCACTGGGGAAGAAGTGGGCTTGTCAGAAGCCAAAATTTCACCTCCACACCATATACCTATGCAACTAATCCTCCATGTACCCCATGATTCCAAAATTTTTAAAAAATTAAAATTGTTCCTTATAAAACCACCTATTTTTCAAATGTTTGTGAAATCATCTTGCATTCTAATGTATAAATATTAAATATATATATATCTAAATAATTTGATGCAAACTTTCCAAATAAATATGCAAGCCTAAAATACTTTGTTCTGTGTTAGATTCAGTTATAAATAAATTTTAACAAGAAATGTGGCCACTTATGTTTTAGTATTTATGTCTATTTAACATTATATTCACAGACCAGTTTGGAAAATTGGCACAAAAAAAAAAAAACTAAACAATAACTTCCTTTGGATCAGCATGAAGTTTGGCTTAACATAGTAGAACTATATCTATATAATATTTAGATTCTAGCCCTACTCCATCTACTGGGGACACTAATTATTAAATTGGAAAGAATATTTGTCCTCAAATAGAGGTTATTCCATAGCATTTAGAGGAGAAACATAATGGGACATAGTTTTGAATCCATTCTAAAAATGTTTGAGGGAACACTTGCTAATTTTCTGCCTTTAATTTTGCATATGGATAGCATGCTTGGTGCCAAGGCAACTCAAAATGTTATTTTTGTGTTAGGGAATCAATATTAGTAATTGAATGGGACAAGTTCATCTGCTTATCCAATATTAAAAGTATGACTGATGTGGTAAAACTACATCCAGTTGGAGGGAACAGAGATATTTGGTAGCAAAGTAACTGGGATCTTGCCAATTTTTTTCCCTCCTCTTTCTTAGTGACATCTGGACCAGAACCAATGTAAGAGCTATCATGTTTCTGGAATGTTCCAAGGTCACCCTTCTGGAATTTGCTTCTACTATCTTCCTTAGATGCACATTTACTCTCAAATTCATATGAGTTTCATCTGTGGAAAATTTTAATGGAAGTTGTGCTTTTTAATACAAAATTATACAACTTGATGGGGTGGGAGAGGAGAGTTAATTTTTCACAAAACACTGCTTCAAATTCTTCTAGTCTTTAAAACCACTTCTTCCTCATTGTGGTGGCATCCTGACAGAGCCTGAGGTTAGTCTCCAGGCATAAGTGCATATTTTTAGGGAAAAGGTTTGCATCCTCCAATGCAGATTTGCATCAATTTTTTTTTTTTTTACCTGTAAATGGATCATTTTTTAAAATGCTGCATAAAAAGTCCTTGACATAGTAGCAGACAAAAATGGTGAATGCAGGCATAGGCACAGTGGATGGCTAAATATATCTCACCTCAGCGGACTCTTTGGTATTTAGGTTTTCAGTGATCTGTTAAATGCTCTGCACATTTTAAAAGCTGTTTGCAGGCAATTCATGTAAGATGGCATATAGGCAGTGGCTTGGCTTTGCAAAACATGTGTAGTTAACAAATTCAGTTTTGCTTCAGTTTGATTTTTTGGCATATTACTAGTACATTTTCCTCTTCTCGATTTAGAAAACATTCTTTAGTAGCCTTCCAATCTCTCTTACAAGGATGTAATAAGTGCTACCTTTCTTGGAATTCTTTTGAATGTTATTCTCACAACAAGATTATCAGAATCCTGAATCAGCAAAATTTGCAACTATGCTGCATATTTAATACAAGTTGGCATGAATCTAGTATGGTATTTTCAGGATGGGTTACTTAAAAGAAAAATCTGTAAGGTTTTTAGAATATGACCAGAGCATGAAAAGAAAGAATCTCTCCTCCTGAAACACTTGAGTTCCTGCTCCTTTTCTATTGCTTTGTCTCTGTGCTTCATGAAGACATGACTAATGGCTTTGCATTTCTGTGGCCTGGTGACTTGCCCATGACAGACAGAAATGATGGGTTTCTGCACTAGTTCAGTCTTCACAACTGCCCAGTATTAGTTTCTTCTTAGTCATTCATAATCTAGATTCAATATTATTTTAGATATTCTTAAATCTCTAGATAACCCCTTTAAAAACAGACAGCTGTTGGATATTGGGGGAGGATATTGCTATGTGGTAGAAACTACAATATCTTTGATAAATGAAAGAAAGCTAGGCTTCAAGGCATCTGGGGAAAACAATTCAAAAACAAAAGAAAAACAAGAACCACTCCAGAAGAGTCTTCATTTGTTTTATTTCTGAAATCTCCCCTTTTCACAGAAGTGATAGTGTTCTCCTCTCTATAGAAGGTTCCTCTTTGAGTTCTGATGGCTTCCAGAATAATGTGTGCACACATGTGACTGTGCACATATATTTTTAACTTCTCATCTTGCCTCTTACTCATGGTCCCTAATCACAAATGTTAACACTTTGGGCTGCTTCCACCATTTTTGTTCTTTAAAAATGAAGAGAACTGTGGAAGAAGATGTCCAAATGCTGTAGATACTTACTGTTCTGGCTAACATTCAGGGGTGGTTTCCAATAGCCCCAAATTTCCTTTCATGGAGTTAAACCTTCTTCACTGATTGTAAGTCTTGATGACACTATAAATCATTCATTTCCTCTACTTACTAGAGCCAAAGGAATCCTTGGAGGCACTACAAGCTCTTTTGACCAGGTTTTTTATCTCTCAGTATAGTCAAAGAGTAGGTTAGTATATGCCTTAAGCTCAACCAATCAGATTATTTCTTATGGAACTGTGAGAAAATTCAAGAGCTGAAAACATGATTTGTGTTCATTTATTCTAACTGACTGAATAGTTCCTCCTGCCCTTTTTGTTCTTCTTCTATTTGTAACTATGTATGTGTGGTGTAGTTTTGTGATCTATATATTGATATTGCAAGCTACCCAATATCTTTCCAGTAAATTTACTTTTGATTTCATCTCCCATTATAGGTTTTTATTGCTCACAACTAAAATCAACACATGAAACCAAACAAAAAACCAAAAAAATATATTCATTGAAAACTATTTCTGGGACAAGGTTAATTAAGTATAAACACAAGCATTTGGCATAATGCATTTATTTAGGAGCAGGGGCTATTATAATCCTGGACATCCCATTGTGAGGCAGCTATAAAGAAAATTTCAAATAGTGATTTTATTTAGTTTCAACAAAACGCAGTAAACACCTTCTGTAGGTCACATTCCATATGGGAATAGACATGGAAGATTAAATAATTAAAAGGCACTCTTGAGAAGTTTATAAACCAGCTTAAGAACTGAACATAAACATGATTTCAAAATAACACTGCAACTCAGATGTAGGGTGTTCCAGAGTTAGCCGCCATTTCCACTCCATGTAAACTTGGATCTAGCACACTTCATTACCTAGAGGCAATATCGTCACGCCAATGTGTTTGTCACCAATATAAATTTTCTTAAAGATATGTTAGAGAGTAAAATGGAGGATTTTAGGTTGTATAGCCTCAACTTGGCCTCACATATGCGTTTTCTTTTCTTCTTTTTTTTTTTTTTTTTGAATTGGAGTCTCACTCAGTCACCCAGACTGGAGTGCAGTGGCCGCTCCCGGCCACTGCAGCCTCGACCTGCTGGGCTCTGGCGATCCTCCTGCCTCAGCCTTTCAAGTAGCTGGAACTACAGGCACGCGCTACCACGCCCGGCTAGTTTTTCATTTATTGTAGAGACGAGGTCTTGCCAAGTTGCCAGGGCAGGTCTCGAACCTGCAGGCTCGGGCAATCCACTAGCCTTGGCTTCCCAAAGTGCTAGGATGACAGGCCGAGCCACCCAGCCCAGCCCACATATGCATTTTCTACATGTCTCCTTTCTCAATCCTCTTAAGTTTTTTGTCTTTCCCTGATAATCTTTGTCCATTCCCCTGTCTTGCCAGCAAACATCCTCCTTCACATTTCACCTCCTCTCACCTATATTACCCATTCCTTTTTTTAAAAACAGGATAATTCCTTTAAATTTTCTTTAGCTTACCCATCACCCTTTTCAACTAGCTAAGAATCTTCTGGTCATAGAATCCATCATCTTTAGAAGACAGTAAAGGGGTATGAAGATTTTTTTGATGAAGATGAGGATGTCTGGTCTAAGTTTCAGCCTGTACTTAAATTTGTCACTTAACGTGAGTCTACGCAATTCTTATAACCTCTGCATTTTATTTTACCTAATCTAACCTGAATCTACTGTCTTTGAAGATCTGTTGTGATGATAAACTATGTGCTATGTAAAATACTCTATAACATAGATGTGCAAGAAAATAAAATGTCATTTAGATGGTGGTTTAAGCCATATCAACTTTAAGTTATCTTACCCCAAGATGTCATCTGTTTACATGACTCATTGCATAAAGGAAACCCAAGAGAGGGTGAGAAAATGGCAAGGAGGGTAGCAACATTTTCATCACAGAAATGTCAAAGCAAATATCTTTGCTTTGTGGTATTAGATTCTTTCATAGCACCACATAAGGCTATAATCAAATACTCTTACCCATGGTCACCTTTTCTAATTCTTCAGTGAAACCAGGTTATGGACAGAGAAGCAAATTCACTAGACACTAAAAATGCTCCATTATAACAAGCACTCTTTCAGACCACACACACACACACACACACACACACACACACACACACACACACACACACTCATTTAGTTTCAGAAAATCTTCTCTACTTCGGATCTTTTTCCAGTAATTGATTATGATAAAGGAAAATGTTTCTGTTCTTTCTGAAGACTTACTCTTCTTCCAGAAGAGTTGGCTTTCTCAAGAATCAATCAGAACTCAGTACAGTAAATACTTGATATCCAGTTGAAGATTCACTAGCTATATGGTGTCGGGCTATTGCCGAGGAAACACATTTCCCTTCACTCTTAGCAATTCCAAAATCAGAGTCCATTAAAAAATTAAGTATAAGACAAAAGCTGATGGTTGCTTTGCAACCAGATTTGGTGGCAGGCAACAAGAGCATCTGAAGCTAATGGACTCACGAGATTTGGTCTCAGTTCATTACATTGCCTTGTCATGGGGTGTGCATATTAGCGATCGCCTCTAAGCAATCAATTATAACTGAAGTGGGCTTAATGGAGTGTTAATATATATTATTATATTGAAAGTATAGGTAATGTCCCTCATATCTGCTGTGACCTAAGACAGTAAAAAAGTGAGACATTTACAAATCTCTAAGATAAAAATTATATGAGAACCAGTTACTTCATAAGAAATAATGATTATGATAACCTATGGCCCCAATATAGGGAATAAAACAAGACTCTTTGCTTAAACTTAATCCTACATAGAACTTCCCAGAAGGCATGTCTAAGTAGGCCAGGGTATTTTTTTCAATTACCCTGTCCCAACCTGACAGGCTCAACCTTGTCCTACATAACAGGTCTGTGTAACGCATAAGAGAACTCTGCCTTTTGTATATTTAAATCTGGCGACTGCACAGCCATCTATCATCTGTGCAAACAAGACTTTCAGTGCAGAATGCCAGGGAGTCAGGTGAGGACAGGCCTGGCTGCTTCCTCCTACTGTGTGACCTACCACCTCAGAGCCACAAGATCCCCTGAGGGTGTTGTCAAGACAAATTGAAAGAAAGCCTGGGACAAAAATGTGACTCCCATACTTGAAGTCACTTACACTTGTGACTTCAAGTTCAAACAATTTGGGACTTCCCATGTTTTCAAAGAAGGCACACACTGCCCTTCTGAATTTTCATTAAGTGACAATATATGGAAATATATTGTAAGCCCTAAGGGAGCATTTGGGCAAAAATCAATTTAAGAAATAACTAAGATATGCCTCACACGCAACTGAAAGTTAGATGAGAAGGCCAATCATTACCTTCTTTCCCAATTCCCAGTGCTTTAAAGTTTCTAAGAACATAGACTTGAACTTGAAGCAATCCAATGGACTTGTCCAGTTTAACCAATTATTTTAGTTTTCTAATTTCATCAGAAATTCTGATGATTAGAATCAGGAGTAGGTCACTTCCAAGCTTATAAATAGCAAATGGTTTTTAAAATAGATCCAATGTTAGCACTAAAGGCTTTCTTTGCTTCCTATTAGCAAGAGTGGCATATACTTTCCAAGAGAGAATACATGAGGAAGTGCTGTTTTTCTTTGTTGCTTCCTGAATTCACCCTGAATTGGAAAACAATAAGTTTCCTATAACAGCATGAGTCACTCATGTGGTGTTCCTCCTTCCCATCTCTCTTCTGGCAGAAGGATGTGATAGGAAAACTGGAATGATGCTTAGACATCAACAGGGCCAAATTGGCCTGAGAATTAGATACAAAAGTGACAGTTACATGCAGATGATGATGCTGGCACAAGCAAATCTTTCACTCTAATTTTCGGCACCGAATTTGGTTTACTGAAATGAAACTTCTCAGGAATTCCATGGTCAGTATATTTAAATCTTTCTGGAAAGAATTTCCCAGCCTCACTTTTCAGTTTGGGGGAGGGAGAGGTGTGATAGGAATTTTTGCTAGGTTACCAGTTCATAGATCCCTATACTCAGTCATTCTGGTGACTCTAACTGCAAACAACCGGGTTTGAATGCAGTTGCCATAGAATGCACTAATTAATTACATTTACTTTACATAATTGGCATTAGGGCTTTTGAACAAAAATGCAAATTTATGGAAATTGCCTGAAATACTTATGCAAAATAAAATAAAAATGAACCCCTAAATTATTGGAAAAAATAAGGTAATTTTAATTGAACAGCTAAAAGATTTGTACTTCGTTATATGATTACATCTAGTAAACTCAATTTAAAAAGTAAGTTCATTTGCTTTTATCTAACCCTTCCATATTTTGCTCAGTGTTGTTGGTATAATTATCACCAATAAAGGACCAATCTTATTTTCTATCTCTTTTCGCATCAAGCGTGAGCTCTGTAAACAGAAATGGAATATGTTATTCTTTTGAACAGAGCCTTGTGCATTACAAATTAGGAAGCATTGGGCCAAAAACTTGCAAAGCAACCAATTATTGCTTAAAGGGGACACGATGCAGCACCCTGCTTTTTTGCTGTTTTCCAGAGAGAATAACTTTGCTGTAGAACAAGACTTTCCACAAAGTATCATTGCAAGGCACAAGCAAACCTGGCCTCACAATCAATAGGAAGTATCTGGCAATTTTGACAAGGAATGGGTAAGGTGGATGAATGTGCAGTAAGTGGTGCAAAAAAAATGAATATTAAGATGCTCATGACATAGGAGTAAGTATGAATAGATGGATGCTTAATTTTAAAATTGTGTCCAAAGTGTGAATATAGATGGGTAAACACTAAATGACAAGAGTGAGAAATAAAACATTGCCAAGTTAAGTGGTACAGACATTTACACACAATGAATTAGCTGTTAATTATTGATAGACAACTCCCAAAATTCAAGGCTATACCAGTTAATATGCATTGAGCTCATCAAGGATTTAGATCGACCTCTAAATTCTAAGGGTATGAAAGTAGTTTTACAGCATTTAAATAATTACAGTTATGTTTTAAATTTCTTGTTCAGTATTTTTTTCTTGGAGGGTGTGGGGATGTTGAGGAGCAGATTGGGATGGTCTTACTTTTCTAGTGTTATTCTAGCACCTCCACTTGGGTAATTATTTCTTAAAGATCTCAGGATTTCAGTTGAATACTTCATTCTCTTTAGGTTTCGGCCATAAACTGTAATGAGAGGTTGCCTGAGACTATTTAAAGCTTGTCAACCTCTCATTGGGCGACATAGGTGTATTGATCTTTATAACTAGAAGGCAACATTCTCACACCTTGTTCCTCTGGAGTGACAAGTAGCTAAAGGACAAATCTCCTCTAGCAATTTGAAGTGGAGAAATGAGATGAGTAAGCCTTAAGAACTATTACCTGCGATATTCAGATTTTTAAAACTGTAATCTTATGATTTCCATTATCTGTTTTCTTGTCATGATACACAACCTCTTCCATTTTTCTCTTTTGTTTTTCAGTTTAGTGTACTACATGTTTATTTTGCTCCTCATATGTGCAAAATTGTACCAAAAGCTTGAGGAGAAACAGAGAAATATAATTCATGGTTCTTGCTCTTCCATGCAGTCATAAACAAAGCACAAAATAGCAGGCAGTGTATGGAAAGGCTATAATGAAAGGAGTAAGGAATGAAATTTTAAAATAATTAACTTATTGTTACTAGGTGAAATATATGACAAATCTGACTTAAATGTGCATCTCTCCTAGTTAGTGATTAATATCATATTTCACGTTAACTAGTATTATCATAGAAGGCATTGAAATAATTATATCACATTCTCTTTTTTCCTTCTTATTGCCTCTCTTCATTCACTATTCAGCCTTAAGTTAAAACTATTTGGTTGGTCCAGGCAAGATTTCTAAGAGAACTGTTCTCTACCAAAACTAGGAAGAGTGGAAGTCCAGAAACTTACGCTAAAAATCATTGAACTGTTCACATCAAATGGGCAGGTGTTATGGTTTATAAATTAGATTCCAATAAAGCTGCTATCAAACAAAAACACTGTGTTAACTAGTAAATTCATACTAATAAAATCATCAACATGATTAGAGTCTGAGCTCATTCATTCATTCACAAATTCATTGGGTGTATTGTTCTTCAAACATTTGGTTCAATGTTGGAATTACACTGATGAATATAACTCAGCCTGTTCTCCACCACCTTCACTGTGGGGAGATAGAGAGATGTGCAAAAATACCATTGAACATAACCAAAATGGTGCTGCGTGTGACAAAAGAAACAAGTACCCGGAACTGAGATTGGGGAGTTTCAGAAGAAGTGAGAGTGTTGGGATGGTCAGAAGTATGAAGGTGGGAGTCTTGGGTAAGGTGAGCTCTGAGCTAGGGTTTGACAGATAAATAGACATTTCTGATTTTTAAAAAAGTAGGTACATTTGAATAGGAAGAATCTATACAAACAGAGGTCAGACAACGAGACATCAATCATAATGGGAGAACTCAAAGATTGTTAAATATTTCTAGATTATAAAGTTCTAGGTGATGCACAACTGAAGAAAGTGGTCAAATCATAAAAGGATGGGCAGGCCAGAGCAAGGAGTTTGAACTTTGCTATCTGTCAGCAGGTGGAAGCTGGGAACCTTTTGATGTGGTTCTCCCAGAAGACAACCTCCTTCAGGTTTTGTTGTTGTTAAATGCCTCCTATACCTACACAATGGGCCTGGCTGGAATCCTCTAGTGAACAGAAGAAAAGGCTCTTTTTAAACCAAATTTTCCTATAGTGTAAGATTTGTTGACCTTTTTTATTTTCAACAAAGAAGAAATAACTTAGATTTTTCTTTTTTCTTCTCTTTGCTGACTCCAGCGTTCTGCCGCTAATTAATTGATCAACACCATTATTTTCATTAAATATCTTCTCTATGTTCAATAAAAGTAGAAAAAAAGTCATTTGTGACTTTAAATAATATCAACAGAAAGCATCAATGCATAAAGAAGAGATTTTTCAGAACACACTAAATTTTGTCAGTTCAGAATAAGTAAATTATAAAAACAGTCCAGCTATTTTAACCCAGGAGTAAAAGAAATGATATATGGTATATTTTTATATTCCTTTCCTTATACTATAAAACATCAATGAACTCATATGAAAGTATCATGTAAACCAAGATTCATTAACTCCACTTGCTACCTTAATATACTAGGGCCCACAAAGATTAGGACACTTGCCACAGGCCTCAATGTCCTTTGTGATCATGGCTGAATCTCAACAAAATAGTCTCCTAATTGTAACTCAAGGTTCTTCCCTCAAAGAGACTATACTCACATTTTATCCTTTGGGCTTCAGAAATCCTACTAGCAAGAAGCCGGAATGAAGAAAAACTTGGGACACAATATTGCAGAAATTAAGGAAAATTAATTTTTTTTGGTAAAAATTTAAATTTGTGTGTTTAAGGAAGACAGTCTAATTGCAAATGATTAATTTACAGGTCATATCTACTTACAATAAAATTCAAAAGGTATTATTATTGGATTAGAAAGGTAGGGGAACACTCAAACTTTGGTACTCATTGTAAGTAACCTAATAAATAACACATTACACACACACACATACACACACATGTACATACAATGAAAAGTTCATGTATTGCTGCTCAGGAGGAATGGGACTTGACTGTGAGTGGGGTCTCAAATTAGAGTTACCCAATGCCTATTTTCATTTCTCCTATTTCAGTCCATATCAAAACCAGTCACTGTGCTAAGTGCTATATATAAATATATTCTCATATAAATACCACTGTAATAAAGAGTTGAATTTTACTAATTAAAAAATTGTAAGTAATAGATGTCAAATATAAAGTAGTTTCTGTCTTACTCCAGAATCCATAGAGTGATCTGAGGTGAAAGTCTCCTCCCAACCAAAGTACTCAGATGAGATGTGTGGGAAGAAAGCTAATGACTAGACATTCCTGCAAACCAACATTACATTTTAAGTTGATTCTTATATGAATAACAAATGCAAATGATTAAAACAAGTAAAATACAGAAGATATAAAATAGGGACTTCTCTTACTCCTCTGGCTCATTTTCAACCCCACTTTCATCGGCAATCACTATAAATCATTTATTTTAGTTCAAATGGGGACCACTAAATGTTCAAAATACTTATCAACATTTAACTGTTATCTTTTGACTTTCAGTTTGGATGTTGAAATATTTTTCAGTTATAGCACCCTTATATCTTTTCTATTGAACAAAGTTCTTTCAGCAATACTATTATTTTTACATTGCCAAGGTTTGCAACCATAATTATACCATCCAACTTCGCCCAAAGTATTGTTCTAAAAGCTAAAATTAACAGTGTTTACCTTCTAACTAGGTAGTATGGTCTGTAAGTAGAATTAAACTATACATTAAATTATTCTGTAAGTCTAAACCAAATTATCTTTTCTCAATTGCTTATGTGTATGCCATGTCTTTTAGCACACTTAAAAAATTGATACATCTGTGTTTAAACACTTCAATTGATGTATTAAATTATGGTCACTGTATCCATTCACCAATATACCACTGTTCCTAAAGTGACAAAAAAGTCAAACATTTAGAAACATTTTTTTGGTACAATAATTAAAAAATTGGGAGGAATAGGATTTAGTTTTGACAGAGTCTGATCTTAAAAATAAAAAATTAAATCATTGTGATCATATAATAGTGTTCACTAATCCAAAGTCATATTTCCTTCTTTTGTAAAACTTGCTGTTTTTGGAAGTTATAAATACAATTTATTTGTTTATTTAGTTATTTTTTTAAGGATACATGTAATAATTTAATACATTTATATAATTTGTAAAGAACAAATCCGTGTAATTGGGATATCCATTAGCTTAAATATTTGTCTTTTCTTTATCCTGAAAACATTCAAATTATTCTCTTTTAGATGTTGTGAAATATATAATTTTTGTAAACGTAGTCACCATACTGACCTGTCACCCTACAGATTTATTAAACACTAAATCTTAGTACTTCAATAAAACTGTCTATTTGTATCTTTTAGTCAATCTCTTTTCATCCCCTCGCCCCCATCTCCTAACTTTTCCCAGCTTCTGGTAACCACCAATCTAATCTCTAACTTCATGAGATCCATGGTTTTGGCTTCCATATGTGAGTGACAATATATGATGTTTGTCTGTCTGTACTTAGCTTATTTCAGTTAATGTAATAACCTCTGGTTCAATTCATGTTGCTGCAAATGGAAAGATTTCTTTTTCATGACTAAATAATATTTCATAGTGTATGTATATGTTATCTTCTTTATTGATTGTTCTATTGTTGGGTAGAAGCTTTATAGCTTTACGTAGTCCAATTTGTCTATTTTTGCTTTGGTTGCCTGTGTTTTTAGGTCTTACACACACACACACACACACACACACACACAAACACACAAACCTTTGCTCCAATATCTTGGACTGTTTTCCCAATGTTTTCTTTTAGTACTGTCATAGCTTCAAGTCTTAGATACAAGTTTTTTAATCCATTTGATTTGAATTTTGTATATGGTGAGAGATATAGTTTCATTCTTCTGTATGTAATTATTTGGTTTTTCCAGCACAATTTATTGAAGAGATTGCCATTTTCCCATTGTATGTTCCCAGTGTGTTTGTTGAAAATGAATTGAATGTGTGGATTTATATCTGGGTTCTCTATGTCTGTATGTTTTGTGTTTGTTTGTTTTTGAATAATGCCAGTATCATGCCAATTTGGTTACTACAGTTTTTTATGTATATTTTGAAGTCAAGTAGTGTGATGTCTCTATCTTTTCTTTTTTGTTCAAGATTGCTTTGGTTATTCAGGGTCTTTTGTGATTCTATTTGCATTTGGGGATTGTTTTCCCAATTTCTGTGAAAACTGTCATTGGCATTTTCATAGGAATTACATTGAACCTGTAACTTGCTTTGGGTAATATCATTATTTTTTTTTTTTGCAGAGGACATGATTTCATATTAAGAAAAAATCTAAAGACTCCACCAAAAAGCTATTAGAACTGATAAACAATCTCAGTAAAGCTACAGGACACAAAATCACCATACAAATATCAATAGCATTTACATATT
>CAUYQG010239055.1:0-23398 GCA_963574415.1 Tarsius wallacei | reverse complement strand
GCAACTGGTATCTAACTTGGTATGACGTTGAGTCTCACTGAAGATATGCTTGGCGTTTTCTTGGTCCTGGGTGAGCTTGAGGGTCATTGTGTTCCTGTCCCAGGCTGGTGTTGCCCTGCAGCTGTCAGGCCTCACCACCTTTGGGCCACTTCGACACCTGCAACCTGTCGGCCCAGAGTCCTGGCTAGGGTGTCTTGCCTGACTCTGTACCATGTGCTCCTGCCCAGGCCCATCTTAGAGATGTTTGACCTTGGGCCTGTGGCCTTCTTGGTCTGGGGATTACATTTAGGATATCCCCCTCAAAGAGGAAGGAGATGTGGAGGTGGTATTCGCACACTCAGTGGATGTAGGAAGAGCATTCTCCTGGGATTGGAGTCGAGGAGGTTTGGCCTCAACTGTTTGACTTGTGAACTTCCCGTTAACAGAGGAAGCTGTGAAACGGGGTGGACAGAAGTGCACATGCGGCCGTGGGAGGGTCCCAGGTGGCTCCGAATGCATCCTGCCTCCACCCTAAGTGGAATTGACTGCCTTTCATGGAGAAGGAGATGTGGGAAGCGGGACCCACAGATGCCCTGTCTTCAGCAGCTGGAGGCGACTGCTGCTTCAGCGTCTCCCGGCAGCGCCACTGTGGGCCTTTGACAGAGATGGAAATCTCGCAGAGGTGAGAATGGGGTGCCCTGAGAGGCGCTGACTTGGTCCCACGGGGGCTGTGCTTCTGGCGAGTCTGACCTGCATCCCCTCCTCTGGAGGTGTGTCGGGGAGGATTGTTGTGGAGTCTGTCATTAAAACAATATTTTCTCCATTTGAAGGCTGCTTGAAGGAGGCAGATTCATAATTTACCTGTATCGATCATGCTCCCCTTGGAAAGCCTTGGGTTAGAGTCCACAAAGCAGCTCAATAAACTAGAAAGAAGGAGTTTCTGGCTGTCGGAAGCCTCCCTCCTGGGATGCGGCCTTGGAGCAAGAGCCAATTAGGACAGTGGTGGGCCACAGCTCCCCCTGCGCTGTGAGAACATTCTCTTCAAGGCTGCTGCCCAGAGCCACCCACAGGGAAGGTCGAGGATCTTTCTAGAAGCCGGGCTTCAGGCTGTGCACCCTACTTCTTATATGGAGTATAAATGAATGTTAAAATGAAGTCTGGGACAGCTCTCGGGGGAACTCCTGTCAGGAAGTCTGGGATGAATGATTTATAACCTACTTACTCCTCAGGCAGGAGGCCCCTGGGGAAGAGTCTAGGGGAGGCCCCTGGACAGCAGCCAGGACACTCGGGATAAGGGTGGAGGCTGGACTCTGACCCAGGTCCACTGAGGCCCCAAATGGTGCTGGGTAGAGTGGCTGCACCTGGGGTATGCGTTCCTTGATAAAATCTAAGCATACACCTCAGGAAGCAAAGGGGTGTGGGGGTGTGGCAGGGCCCCGGCAGGCAGAAGGAGCCCAGGGACCTCGGCCCTAGCCTGACAGGCCATGGTGGGGATCCGGTTGAACCAAGGGGCTGTGGCTTGTGTGCATGGACAGCGTGTGGTGTCTGGACATGGGAGAGGAGAGTGACACGGAGGGATGGTGGGTCGCCCACATTGTGGGAGACACGGGGTGAAATGAGGAGAGATAGCCCGTGGTGACACGGTGTGTGTGGCTTTGCGCTGAGGGGCCCACCCATGTTGGCTCTGCTCCCCCAGTGCAGCGAGAGTGTGTGCTCACCCCAACCCCTTATCAGCCAGCGTGTGTGGTGGGACTTCATCTCAGCATCTAGATGTGGGTAGGTGGCTGAGTCATCTGGTGACTGAGAATTGCTTCTGGCCCAAAGGAGTCTTGGAAGGGAACTGGCTGCCATGTGTGATGTGGTGGAGAGAAGGGCCCAGAGGCCATGGAGTCCAGATGGACACTGAGTTGTGACTGAATGTGAGGACAGGAGTGCTCTTTCCTCAGCCTTCCACCACCTCTCTGCCTGGGGGACTACAGATGCCTCTGAACTAACCTCCCTTCTGCCCTGCCCACCTCTCACTTCAAGGCCTGGGACAGCAGGGGTGGCCCTGGAATCCACACACCTGACTGTGTGGGTTGCAGGGTGCACAGCGTCACGCCAGCCCTGGACGTGCTGCCCATGAATCAGAGTCGGGGCAGCAGTGCCCGCTGTCACTGGGGTGGATGTGCTGGATTTGCTGCTTAGTCCATGGCCAGCTGTGTTGCTGTCAGCAGAGCCTGGTGTGGGTCTCTGGTCTCAAGGTTCCTTCTCCCTGGGCCTGCCCCTCCTGTGAGCTGCGTATGAAGAGCCACTGCTGCTTTACTTGGTTGGAAACTCTGGGATGGAGAACCAGTTACAGGCTTGCTGCCGGCTTACCCTAGGGGCTCGGGCCCATCCCAGGCGGCCTCTGTCTACTTGATCCTTGGACTGAGCTCCTGGGCCGTGTCATTCCGGGCTCTCGGAGGCTCAGGCCACCCCAGTCACATAACCTGGATGGTGGATGGAACTGGTGCAGCCCTGCGGTTCCCTCCTTCTGGGCTGTACTTCTTGTAATGGCTCCTCTGTGGAGACCTTTGCTGTTTGGGTCTGGACCACCTGGGAGACTTGCCTGTGGGTATGAGCTCAGAGTCATCTGTTCCGTGATGCTCTGCCTCCCCCACCCCCTCGTCACTGGCCTCAGCACAAACTCTGTGCAGTCACTTGTCTGATTCGAATAAGGCTCATACTGTCAGGACTTGGGGTTGGGAGCCTCCCAGCATCTCCCTGGGGGTTCCCTCCCTGCCCTCCCAGTGACCTGGGCTGGGATTCTGTGCTGAAGAAAGTTTAGGAGGGACCACTCTGTTGCCAGCCTGGCCACGTGACAATTTAGATGTGGGTCCTCTTGGGACCAATAACAGGCTGTCATCTGCTGTCTTCTTAGCTTGCTGACAGCTGACCAACTCCACATCCACACACAGATTCCAGCTCAGCAGAATGAGACCTAAACATTGAAGTCCCCGCATAATGGCAGAGACAGATCTGTCCCCTGCACAGCCTGTCTTTCCTCTGTCAGGAAACTCAACTTGGCTGGAGAGGGCTTGGAGGAGGGAGGGAGATGGCCCTGAGTGGCTTCCTGGGGACTCAGCTAGACCCTGGCTACCACCTTCAAACACCACCTGTTCCCTGAGTGTATCCGCGGCCACACCTGGTGATAGCGACATCTCTGGATGCAAGAAAAGGAAGCACAGTCTTCTGTTGGAGAACAGAGGGACTTTGCCCTGTGGCCCTAGCACGTCAGCTGATTGTATGAGCTGCGATCATGTGATGGACCTGGCACTTAAAAAAAAATCCATCTTCCTTTTTTTTTGCCTAGGCTGAAGTGCAGTGGTGTGATCCTAGCTCACTGCAGCTCCAACTCCTGGCCCAAGCGATTCTCCTGCCTCGATCTACTGAGTAGCTGAGATGACAGGTGCACACCACCATGTTCTGCTAATTTTTAAATTTTTTTCAGAGATAGGATCTTGCTGTGTTGCCCAGGGTGGTCTCAAACTCCTGGTCTCAAGTAATCCTCCTGTCTTGGCCTCCCAAAGTGCTGGGATTACAGGCATGAGCCACTGCACCTGGTTTTATAACCCATCTTCTGATGGGGAGAGATAACACAAGAAAATATGAGAACCCAGAACTTTCTCTAGAAAGGAAATTACTGCTATTTAAGTGAATCAAGGAAATCCTAGTATGTTTTTCTTATTCACCTCTTGCATTAGGAACAGGAGCGAGGTTTGTTCCTGAGAGCCAGTGCGCCCTTGCGTGTTCTGCTGACCATTCTGAACACAGTGGCCTGAGTCTGCTCCTCCTGCCTCATACCTAGGCAGGTCTGGGAGCAGGACAGGCTCCCCTGGAGGTCATCTCCGCTGCCCCCATGTACTGTCCCATCTGTATCTGCTCTCACAGTGCTTTCCAGATGAGTCCCCAACTCCCATGGCAGCTAGGCAGCTGCTCGTGACCTTCTTTGCAGTTAGAAAATGGTGGCAGGTTGGGGTTGGCTTTTTCCTACACCAGATGGGTGACTCGGCTGAGCCAGGAAGGCACAGGATGTATGGTGACTTGGCACATGAACGGAGGTCAAGTGTGCCTGCTGGTGTTGCTGGGCCTGGCCTGCTTTCTTATGAGAGTGAAACTTGTCTGAAAAGCAAACCATCATGGAGAGGGTGCAGACTCTGCGGCCACACCTGTTCATTCTCATCCACAGTGACCCAGCAGCCCCTGAGAGGTCCATGGGCACCTCTGCGGAGGGCCGTTTGCATGTGCTTCATGTAGATTCAGGTCCGTGCGCTGGTGCTGCTGACCAAGGCCCAGATGCTGCTGGACTGGAGACACCCCTGCCTGGCTGGGCCTCTGTAGGGGAGGCTGGACATTGTTCTGTGAGAGGAGGTAGCACTCAGAGCCTGGCCTAGCATTGTCCAGGTCTCCTGACCTGGATCTGTCCCGTGCGAGGGCAACTTCCTTCAAGTGGACCTCATGCAAGACAAGATGCTCCCAGGGCCCCATGTCCCTTTTGAGGCTAGGCTGGTGCCTGTGATGGGAGGGAGGGGGGCGTAGAGGGAAGTCCCTGGCCAGAGGTCAGGTGTGCTTGCAGGGTGTGGTTCCTCGGCTGTTGTGTGTGTGTGTGTGTGTGTGTGTGTGTGTGTGTGTGTGTTTTCCTCAGTAAACGAGGGAGAGGCTGGTCCCTCGTTTCTAAACAGGGCTGTGAATGGATGTCACCTTACCCACAGTTCCCACCCCAGGTATTTGATGACACAGGTGAAAATACCTGGGGCTCTCCAGGAACACTGAAGGATGGCTGTCAAGTAACAAAAAATACAGTAGAGTCAACAGCCGCAGGATGAAAATGGTACACTAGAAATACTCATTCAACACAGAAGAAGGCAGTAATGGGGAAACAGGAACAAAGACCATCACCTCAAAACAACATGTTTAATTTAGAAAAGATGCCAGATGCAAAGGTGAATAAAACCCAGTGAGCACACAGGTGTGTCTTCTGGTGTGCTTATTTGCATAGGGAGGAGAGCTGCGCTTTTTAGCAATTACATGCTGGCCACCAACATCGTGTTTCTTCTCTGTGAGTGTTACTCAATGAGCAAGCCAGCCGGGCATCTCCAAGGCATCCTCAGCCTGCAGGGCCAGGGTCAGGGACAGGCACGTAGGGGAGGAGACCCAACACCTGTGTGGGCCTCGTGGGGTCTCAGTTCCACCTATGGGACCCCCTGGTGTCCACAGACCCCAGGAGGGCCTCTCCCTTCAGCTTCCCCACTGGCCCCTGCACGGCACACAGCCACTCCGGGGACGGCACGGCTTTCCCTACAGCCCTGTGAGGTCCAGCGAGGGGGCACCTGCTGGACACGGCCCATACTCTGGCCAGCGTCCTCCTCGAGAGAACAGGTGATGGCCTCTCCCGCAGGACGCTGGGCAGTCAGCTCTGTCCTGGAGCTCTGCCCCTAGGATCTCCTCACTGGCAGGGCTCTGCAGAGCATCTTGTTAGCTGTGGATTAGGAAGCTGCAGCTTCTCAGCCTGCTGCCTGCTCGTTAGCTCTGTCAGAGCCTGACAGCTCACTTCTGATGCCTTCCCTCTTCATAACTCCTGGAGATAGAGGCATTTTTGGATAGGAGGGTGAGAAGTATTCGTTTTTCTGTATTCCGCAGAAAAGACAGCCAAGGGGTGTCCCCATGGGGACCTGCCTTCCTCCTCACCAGATGTCCCGGGGAAGGTGAGTCGGGGCTGGCAGGGCCCCACCATGCCCTCAGGGCCCCTCCTCAGTGTGGGTTTGGGTACTACGATGCCATCTTGTGGTTATAAAAGGGCTGCCCCACCTCCTGCATCACAGCCACATCCCTGGCAGGAAGAGGGGTAGGGCTAAGTCCACCCTAAAGAAATCCCTCACCCCCAGGAGTCCTGGTGTCCCCTGCATTTCATTGACCAGAATTCTACCACTTGGCCACACTGGCATGGGAGTCTGGGAAATATGGTTTTGTGGCTGGGCACTTTGCAACTCTGAGCACCACTGCTGTTGGCGAGGACGGAGGGTGAGGGCACATTACTCAGACATCACCAGGGCTGCCTGAGCCCAAAGGAGGTGGGCCTGCCTTGTGGTTCCCCCTTATCCAACCCCCCCCCGCCTTTAGATCTGCCTTCTGACAGGAGCCGTGCGAGTAGGGGAGGGGCCGCCCCTAACGGAGGCCTAGACTGGCCTCCTCATCTCTGTGTCAGATCACTGGGGACATGTCCTTCTGGAGGAAGGTTTTAGGGGCACCCTGCTGAGCCCTCAGTACCACAGCCACATTTCTGAAACCACCAGCTGTCACCACAGGGGCCCAGAGCTGGTTCTGGAATCCTGTAGAAGCTCGTAGGCTGGACAGGCAGGGGCCGGGGGCTGGACATTCTGCTCTGTTCTAGACACTGGGTTTGCTGGTTTGACGACTGCATGCACCAGAGGACCAGACCCAGAGGACGCTTGTGTTGGGGGGCTTCCTCCGTCAACTACGGGCACGTGAGTTTCTTCCCTGTCCCTGGATTTGTTTGGCCTGACAGTAGATAGAGCAGAACTAGAGGGACAAGGAGTGAAGCTTTGGGGTTGGGACAGATGAGACCACTCAGGTCTGTGTGTGATGCCTTTGCCAAGGCAAGGACGGCTGTGGACTGAGGCCACTGGGTGTGGTCAGCTTTACGTAAGGATTTGTTCTCTGAGTCCTGTGGACGTTGCTGTAGCAGAGTTGTCTCTGGAGGCTGCATCTGTTGACAATGCTTAGAGAAAGCCAGTCTTTAGCCAGCTAATACCTTTGCTCCTTAAAACTAACCTCAGGCTGGAAGCCACAGGGGGACCTATTTGTCTTTAATACGTGGAGACTTTCTTGCATCAGCAATGGTGGCTTTCCCATCTCGTTAATTTCTGTGTATCTCCTGTAAATGTAAATTGGATAGAGGTCAGTTTTAACTGCATAGAGGACATAAACACGAATGGATCGGGTCTTGTGGACTTAACCGCTTTGGCTAATTTCATAACAAGAAGAACAAAGGGAGAAAAGCCAAAACTCTAAACGCTAGATGAGATTTGAAATAGCCTCAGCCCAGGAGCCAAGTGGAAAGGCTGTAAAACTTTTGTAGGTGTGCTGACATATTGATTTTCTTGCCAGACGTGAGCTCTGAGGATGACGGAGGGGCCCTTCAGCAGGTGGACATGTTCATTCCGGGCACACACCATATGGATTTTCCGCTCTGCTACTTTTTTTTGCTCCTGAAAAATGTCATGAGCTGGAATTGGGAGGCTTTGGTGCTGTGGCCTTCCGTGGGAGGCATGTGGCTCCTGACTGCTCCCCCTACCCTGAGTCTGGAGCCACCAGAGCGGGGCCCAGCAGGCCCCTCCACCTCTGGAGTCACAACATCTAGGGTAGGGCCGAGTGCCACCAATCCCTGGTGTCCTTCGAGGGGAAAGCCAAGGGCCCTTCTTAGAAAATTCAGTCCCCAGAACAATGAAAAGCAGATAAAAGTGATTCGCCTGTGTTGAGTAGTGAGGGGTCAGGGTGGGACTCTGGAGCCAGGACATCTGGACCTGAGTCCTGAACCAGCCCCTCACCTGCTTCGTCACTGGGGGGGGGGGGAGGGGGGGGAGGGGTGGTTGTTTCAGCCACCAGGTGGCTTCACAACTTCTTTGTAAGCGGGCAGTTGGGTGCACAACAGGCAGGGCACTATCAGGGTGACTAACCCCTGCAGGATGGACCAGGCCCAGAGCAGGTGCTCAGAGGTCAACTCTTGCCATCGTCAGGGTCCATCAAGGACACACATGTGATCCCAGTGGAGGCTTCCAGCAGCTGGGAGGTGGTGATGGGTGTTTGGATGTCAGCACAGAGGCTGGCTCTGGGTCTCAAGCTGGAAGGCGGCTTGTTGAGAGGATTGAAATTATCATAAAATAATTCATAAAAATAAAATACCTAATGAAATGATGAAAATAACTTGTTTGATATAAATAATTCCATTTTGTTTAAATCCTCCATCTTAGCTGCCTGCCTATCCTAAAATTAACCTCTCAATATATACATGCGATTGTTGTAACGTTCCCATGACCACAGACCCCTAGGTTCATCCCTAAGCGGATCACGTTGACTGTTCCTACTGACTGTTAACAAAACTCCCTAGCCATAAGTTCCGTGTAATTGTATGCTTCGTTAACTGAAATCAAATGTTATACTTTGCAGAACCCCATTGTTACATTTTTATATTTTGTTCTTATATTTTGTTAGTGACCTAACCAAGGTAACTCCATTGTATAATGATTCTTCTACCTTGTCTCTATGTAACTGCCTTAAACTATATCTTGTTGGCAGAACTCCAGGAACTTTCCGGTCACCGGCTATACCTGGAACATAAAATTAATCAAACCTCCCTAACAATCAGAAATTCCCATTTTGATTGCCAAGTTGTTAGTTAATGGTTGCTATGGTCATTAAGTTACTATATAGCCCACTTGCAGATTTTATCTATAAAAGCTTCTTGCAAATTTCACCCAACCATCAAGAGCCTTTCTGACATAAGCCTGCTCTTGACTCACGCGTTAATAAAGGACTCATAATTAATTAGACTTGGCGTGCTGGTGTGTCTCTTTCTCACAACTCAGTCATAACAGGATGAGGGGGCACGTTATGTCAGATGAGGTCATGGAAATGAGACAAACAAGACATTAGGAATGACATTATATATTGGTATGATAGTGCGTGTGTATTAAGACTTATTTTCAGGCAATTGTATATTCACATGCAGTTGTCAGAAGTGATAGAGAAAGACCCTCAATACATGTTACCCAGTTTCCCCAATAGTAACATGACCATAATATGACATAGCCAGGAGGTTTACATTGACAGGCTCTACCCACCTTCCCTAGGTTCCCAGTCTGATATGCTCTCATTTCTGGGTATGTGCCTGGTTCTGTTCATTTTTATGATGTGTAGTTTCACGTGATCACCGGAATCAAGATCCAGAAATATTCTACCACAAGGATTCCTCCTGTGTTTTCTTTTAATAATTGCATAGATTCAGCTATTACACTTAGGTCCTTTGAATTTTTAGTTATAGTGTTACATGTAATGGGAGGTAGGTAGGATTCAAATGCATTCTTCTGTGTCTCAGTGTCACTTTTTAAGAAGATGCCTTCTCTCCATTCAGTTGAACTGGCACTCTTGCTGGCACTGACCAAAAATGCTAGGGCTTCCTTTTGGACTCTCAGTTCTACCCACTGATTTAAATGTCCATTCTATACATATGCCAGTACCACGTGGTCTTCATTACTTCAATCGTGTAGTTTCCACATAGGGAAGTGTAAGTCTCCTAACCTTAGTTTAGTCTGCCAAGATTTTTATAAAGGAGAGTCTTCTGTTTCTTTCCTGTGTCAGTTAAGACAAAAAATATGTGTTAACTTTGTTGTTCTCTTCAAAGAACCAATGTTTCGTTTCTATTCTTGGTCCCTTCTCTTTTCAAAATGAATTTTAGAATCAGCTTGTCAATTTCTACCAAAAAAAAAAAAAAGCTGCTAAAATTTTAGTGGGGGTTTAATTGAATCTACATATCAGTTCAGAGTATAGCCATCTTAACAATATTACATCTTCCAATCCATGAACATGAGATGTATTTCCATTTCTTTCAACATTTTTTATAGTTGTTTTCAATGTTCTTAACTTGCTCTTTGAAAAATAAATTTATTCCTATTTATCTTCTTGCTTTTGATGCCATTATAAATAGAATTGTCATTTTTTTTCATTTTTGGATTGTTCATTGCTGGTATATAGAAACAATTTTTATTAGCCATTACACAGTATATGCACATTTCATGTTGTCCACAGTAGGTATATACAATTTTATTTGTTAATTAAAAATAAATACAAAAGAAAGGAAAATTTTAAAATTGAACTTGTATCCTGCAACCTTGTTGAACTCATGTATTAGTCCTAGTTGTTTTTTTAGTGAATTCTTTAGGATTTTCTACATGCAAGATTTTGTCATCTGTGAACTGAGACAGATTTACTTCTCTCCTTGTGAACTGGGTGGTTTTTAATTCTTGATGGCCTGATTGTCCTGGCCAGAACCTCCATTTCAGTGTAAAGGCAGTAGGAAGGGCAGGCATCTTTGCCTTGTTCTTGATTTTAGGGTCTTTCACCTTGAAGAATGGTGTTAGTTTTAGGTTGTTTGTAGATACCTTTATCAAGTTGGAAAAGTTCTCTTCTCTAAATTTGCTGAATGTTTTTATGGTGAGAGGATGGTGGGGTTTTTATCAAATGCCTTTCTGCATCTTTTGAGATCATTGCTTGTTTTTGCCCTTTATTCTATTGATATAGTGTGATACATTGACTGATTTTCAGATGTTAAACCAACATATTATTCCTGGTCTGAGTCCCTCTTTGCCAATGGTATGTACCCCTTTTTATGTGTTGCTGGATTCAGTTTGCTATTTTGTTAAGGATTTTTGCATCTGTATTCACGAGGGATATTGATTTGTAGTTTTCTTGAGATGTCTTTGTCTGGTGTTGGTATCAGGTGATCTTGCCTGGTAGAATAAGTTGGGAAATGTTTTGTTCCATTTATTGGAAGAGCTTGTGAAAGACTGGTGTTAATTCTTCTTTAAACATTTGGTAGAGGTCACTAGCAAAGACATCTGAGCCCTGGGTTTTCTTCATGGGAAGTTTAAAATTGTGAATTCAATCTCTATTTGCTATAGGTCAATTCATGTTCTCTACTTCTTGAGTCAGTTTCAGCAGGTTTTGTTTTGAGACTCTGTCCATTTTCTCTCAGTTATCTAATTTGTTGACACACAGTTATTATAATATTACCTGATACTTTTCCTGTTATTTTTGGAAGATTTCATCCTTGATTTTAGTAATTTGGGTCTTTTTTCTTTTTCTTGGCCGGTCTAGCTAAATGTTTGTCAAGTGTGTTGATCTTTTTCAAAGAACCAGCTTTGGTTCCATCGATTTTCTCTATTGCTTTTATTTTTCTACTTCACTTATTTCCATCTAATCTTTATTATTTCCCTCCTTCTGCTTGCTTTGGCTTGCGTTTGCTTGTACTTTTTGAGTTTCTTAAGGTATAATAATATGTAGTTGATTCACTGTCTTTTTTCATATAGGCGTTTACCACTATACATTTCACTGTAGGCAAGGCATTTTGCCATGTCACATAAGTTTTGGCATGTTGTGGTTTCATTTTTGTTCATCTTGAAGTATTTTATAATTTTCTTGTGGTTTCATTAGTGATTTAGGAGTGTTGTGGAATTTTGGTATTTCCCAAATTACCTTCTGTTATTGATGTCTAGTTTAATTCCAATGTTATTAGAGATCACAGTCTGTATGATTTCAATACTTGTAAACTTATTGAGGCCTAATAATGGTCAGCTTTGGAGAATCTTCCATTTTTGCTTGACAGGAATATTATTTTACTGTTGTTAACTTATCAGAATTTACTCCAAACAATGCCAACTTAATTTCAGTAAGATGCAGAAGCATTACTCTTATTAGTAATTAGTAATTATTTTCCTCTCTTCTCCTTACTTTCTGCTGCTGTTGTACACATTATATGTAGCTGTGCTATATTTCTAATATGCTGTGCTTATTAGTTTAAATAATTTTATTTTATTTTTATTTTTTCAGTTGGGGGTCTCACTCCATTGCTTAGGCTGGAGTGCAGTAGCATGACACAGCTCACCACAGCCTTGACCTCCTGGGCTCAGGCGATCCTCTCACCATAGCCTCCCAAGTAGGTGGGACTACAAGTGTATGCCACTACACCTGGATACTTTTTTGATTTTTTTCTAGTGATGGGGTCTTGCTATGTTGCTTAGGCTGGCCTTGAACTCCTAGGCTCAAGCAAACCTCTCTCCTTGGCCTTCTAAAGTGCTAGAATTATAGGTGTGAGCCACCACACCCAGCAAAAATTTTATATTTTAAAATAAGAAAAGAGAGCAAGTGTGTTTGTAGAGTTTGTTACATGAACCTCCTTATTTACTCTTTCTGGTTCACTTGATTTTTGTGGATTAGATGACCATCTGTTCTTTTCCTTAAGCCACTATGGCTTTCTCCCATCTGCCTCTTTTGTGGTGATACTACATTTTTTTGTGATGATATTACATTTAAATATGATGTAGGCCCAACCATACAATTACATACAGAGTGTTTTTAAAAAATTGAGACAGGGTCTCACTATGTTGCCCAGGCTGGTCTTGAACTCCTGGGCCCAAGTGATCCTCCCAGCTCAGTCCCCCTAGTAGCTAGGACTACAGGCATGTGCCACCATGCCCAACATACACAGTGTTTTAGGCCCCTGCTTATTAAGTGATATAAGAGAAGAAAGGAGAAGAGCTCTGCGCCATACTCTTTCGGAGCAACATATACTTTTAGTTTTTGTTGATTTCGCCTTTGTTTATTAAAGTTAGTTTTACTGGATATAAAATTCTTGGCTGACGTTTTTGCTTTCAGCACTTAGAGTGTTACCACTTCCTTTGGTGTCTGACGGTAAATTAACTGTCGGACTTATTGAGAGTCCCTGTGATGAGTCACTTTTATCTTGTTGCTTTAAAGGTTTTCTTTGCCTTTTGACAGTTTGACTATGATATGTCTAGACATGAATACTCTTATTTTATTCTACTTGTAGTGTATTGAACTTTGTAGATGTGCAGATTGATGTTTTGCATCAATTTTTTTTAACCATTATTTCCTTCACTTCTCTCTCTCTTCTCTGACTGGGACTGCCACTCTGTGTATGATGGTTTGCTTGCTGGTGTCCCACAGGTGGGTTTTATTCATTCTTCTTGTTTTTTTCTGTTCTGACTCCATAATCATAATTGCACCATCTTCAAGTCTACAGATTTCTTCTTCTGTATTCAGATTTGTCATTGATCTCCTCTAGTGCTTTTTAAAAATTCCAGTACTTTTCAGCTCCAGACATTTTATTTAATTAATTTATTTTTGAGGACTAATAGAAGATTTATTTAAGCAAGAATACATATAGTCATTATTGCCAGAACTTAATATGAGATGTTAAATGTGCGATACAACTTCCCTTCTTGGATAAGTTTTTCTTTCTTATCCCTGTCAGTTTTGAAAACATAATACCAGAAGAAAAGGGGCCCAAATCCACACAGAGCTCCTAGGAGTGAGTTCTTGGGAGTGGGTCTGAAATTGGGATAGACATTTGCTGATCTTGCATAGGTCCAATGAAGCAAGGCAGGATCTTTGATGAGCCCTTGGCAGTTAGGATAGTTGTACTGAAGGAGGTGCTCCCGTTTAAGCCGGGCTTTTATGGCTAACCACTCGGCTTGTGCCTTCTGGGTTTCTGGAGATATGTTGTATTTGGCCGGGTCAAGGGTTGAGGGCAGAGTGGCCAGGCGTGATGGAGTATACTTGGGGAATGATATCTTGGCACCCAGTGCACAACTCCAGACATTTTATTTTTAAAAATAATTTCTCTTTGTGGTATTTTATTTCATTTTTTCAGAATTCAGCTATTTATTGAACACAATTATATAAAAGGTTCAGTCAAACAGACCAATGCCCATGTCTTTGTGGTATTTGATATTTGGTGAGACATTGTTCGCCTGTTTTCATTTAACTTTGTAGACATGTTTTTTTTTTACATTCTTAGAACGTATTTATAACATGAAATTTTTGTCTAGAAACTTCATCTGAGCTTCCATAGGCAGAGTTTCTATTGATTGCTTTTTTTCTGGGTTTGGGCCATATTTCCTTTGCATGTCTCATTTTTTTCTTCAAAACTGGACATTTAAAATTTTATATATATATATTAATTATACATTTAAATTATTTAAAAAATATATTTTTCCTGAAATCAGTTCCCATCCCTCCAGTGTTTGTTGCTTGACTTGTTTGTTGTCATTGTTTTATTGTTTTAGCTTCTTTCCTGGACTAATTCTCTATAACCTGTTTTCTTTTTTGTGTGAAGAAACTGAAATCTGCTTTTTAGTTTAGTGGTCAGTTAATGATCGGTTCAAGATTTCCTCAAATGCCTTGAAATGATCATTCTTCCAGACTTTGCTGAGGGGCTCTGTGGGTGGGTGTGTTGGGGAATGCCATCAACATCTAGCAGTCAACTTACAATCCTGCCTTGACACTCACTGCCTGCTGGCATGGAGCCTCATGTTCAGCCAGAGATGAGCATCAGGGCCTTCTCAGTTCTTTCCTGGACAGGCACACAGCCTTGCATGCATGTGGCCTTCTTGGTTCCAAGGAATACATTGGAGCTTTTCAAAGCTTTATAAGGACATGTCATCCTGCAATATTGCCTTTTAATTTTTTTTGGACAGCCTCTTCTTAGCTTTGACTTGTATCACTGTGTCAGGCAGCTGCAATGATAAATAATTCCTACTGATCACTTAGGACAAATATGCCAAGATAGGGCTGTTGTGCAGAGCGAGCTTGGAGTCAGGTCAGGCAAAGAGGATTAATCCCTGAGAAGGAAGCTCTTCAGGGAGCTGCCAGCTGGTCAGATGCAGCAGTTCACTGGGAACAGGGCTTGCAGGGTGCTCCACACCCACTGCGCTCTCCGGGGGCTGCTGGGCTGCTGAGTTCACAGCTACCACTTGGCTTTTAAGACTGCTATGGGGCTGGGAGAGGGGCCTGAAGTTGGGCAGGTTAAAATGCCCACAGCTTGCTCTTCTTACCAGGATTCAGCCATGATGATGATGATGATGAATAAATGATCTCAGGACCGTTGCAAGCCTTTAGTCAGTTTCTGGAGCTCTGGAATAGTTCATCTGACATTTATCCCACTGTTCTGGTTGCTTTTATGGAGGAACAGAGTTTGGAGGTCCTTCCTCTGTCGTCCCAGAAGTGCTTCTAATATTACATTTTGTAGTCAGCAAAGAGCCTGCAGAGACAATAATATGACAATATTTTAAGTGGGTGGACAGTTGTCAAATATTTGCAGAACTGTTATTGTGAACTTTTACTATACATATTAATGCACACAGGTTTCCTGCCACAGTTTAATTACTAGAGTCCTTATGCCCAGCAATCATGGACCTCCTGCTGTGTATAGATTTGCAGGCATTTTAGAGTGTTGCTCATCCATTACGACATGATTTGGAAGTGTCTGTTCCTGCAGAGATGAAGTCCCTAACCAAGGCCTGCTGCGTGTGTCTGCAGGTCTGTTCTGAAGGATGAACGCGGAGTCTTCTAGAGAAAACACTTGGAAGGGCCGCCCTGGGCTTCCCTCTCAGTCCTTGGAGCAGCCCAGGGCCACGTCTCAGCTCAGCGTCAGGGGACTTGTCACACCTTGAGTGGTGGGCCACAGGCTTACGGCTGCTAGAGGCAAGACCTAAGCATTCCAGGTGATGACAGCAAAATCGGGCCCCCAGCAAAGACTGCCTTGTTCCAGAGCCTACTGTGGCTGGGCAGGAAGGTCTCTGAGCAGCTTGGCAGCTCCCACAAAGAACCCCTAATGCTCAGTCCACTTATATAGATGGCAGCAGAGGGCAGTGACATCTCTTTTTACTTTCTGAAGTGTTAGGGTCTTGTGTCTCTATGGGCTCAGGGCCTTGCAGGTAGAAGGAGTTTGGATGGTTCTCAGAGGGTGGGAGCTCCTGGGAGCTTATGCAGGGAGTGAGGCATCTGAGTACAAAGTTGATCTGCTGTTGTGTGGGGACTAGGTCTGGTGGGGATAGGGCTGCTGCGTCTTCCAGGTGGGGGAGAGAGAGAGGGGGTGGTGGATGGAAGGGTGAGAGGAGGGCTGGTTGCCAGGGAGGCCAGGTGAGAGGAGGGTTGGTTGCCAGGGAGATGGAAGTGAGAGGAGAGCTGGTTGACAGGGAGATGAGGGTGTGGCCATCTTTCGTAAGGCTCTGCCCACAGTCTCCACCTGTTGCATCATGGAGCACATGTGACCTCCTCTATGCTTCAACATGTGGGGATGGAGAGTCTGCAGGGGTTGTCCTGGGGGCAGAGTGGGCCTGAGGAGGGGCAAGGGACTGTGGGTGGCACTGTCAGGAGGAGCAGGAAACACAAATGGGTGGGTCACTTGTGATGGGGTGGGGCCCTGTGAGAGGGCAGGGTCACTGTGAGAGGGGATGGGGCCACGTGAGGTGGGGAGAGGCCACTGGAGAGGGGCGGGGCCTTGTGAACCGGCAAAGAGGCGATGTGAATGAAGAAGGGCCACTGAGAGGGGTGGGGCCATGTGAGTGGGTGGGGGCTATAGGTAGTTCTCCTGCTGGTTCCTGGAGGAGTCCTCTTCATGGTTCCTGGGACTTAGGACTTTTCTCCTGACAGGACCCCTGGGTCGTGGCATGGCCACTGTGCACAAGGGCAGGTTGTGCACTCAGGATGCCCGAGGAAGGAACAGAGCGAAGTCCTGATGTGGATTTGTGACTTACCAAGGATGTGCTGGCCCGGGGTCCTGCCTGGTCCCTCACGACAGGACTGGCCCACAGCCACTCCGTCCTGCGCTCCCACCTCGCCCTGTTCCCCCAGGTTCTGGTCTTGTTCTGCTGTCTTCTGTGGGCTCTGTCTCCACTCCTCATCTGTTCACGTTTGATCTGAGGTTGCAACAATTCCGTGCCATCTTCATGCTCCACTTGTAATTCTAGTTCTCTTGCTGTTTCCACCCCATGTGCAGTGACTTCTCCACGGTCTTGATCACCTCAAAGTCATCCACAAGGGTCATGATCAACTCCTTCCAAACTCCTGTGAATGTTGATATTTTGATCTCCTCCTATGAGTCACCAATGTTGTAAATGGCATCTGGAATGTGAGTTTCCAGAAGGTTTCTACTTACTTTGCCTGGTCTTTCAGAAGAATCACTATCTATGGCAACTGTACCCTTAATGAAATGTGTTTCTTAAATTATAAGACTTGAAAGTCAAAGTTACTCCTTGATCCATTGGCTTGGAATCGATGTTGTGTTAGCAGGCATGAAAGCTACATTCATCTCCTTGTAGTCTCCATCAGAACTCAAGGGTGACCAGGTGCATTGTCAATGAGCAGTGATATTTTGAAAGAAATGTTCTCTTCTGAGCAGTAGGTCTCAACAGTGGGCTTAATCCTTAGTAAGCCATGCTGTAAACAGACATGCTGGCATCCAGGCTTTGCAGTTCCATTTCTAGAGCACAGGCAGAGTGGATTTAGTGTAATTCTTAAGAGTCCTAGGATTTTTGTAATGGTAAATGAACATTGGCTTCAACATAAAGTCACCAGCTGCATTAGCCCCCAAGAGTCGGCCTGCCCTTTGAAGATTTGAAGGCAGGCACTGACCTCTCCCATCTTCTTCCACTATAAGGCTGTTTCATCTACACTGAAAATCTGTTCTTTAGAGTGGCCATCTTTCATCAGTGATCTCAGCTGGGTCTTCTGGAGAACTCGGTGCCTCACCTTGCACGTGTATGTTATGGGAACAGCTTCTTTCTTTCAACCTCATGAGCCAACTTCTGCCAGCTCCAACTGTCCTTCTGCTGCTTCCTCAGCTCTCTCGGCCTTCTTGGAATTGAAGGGAGTCAGGGCCTTGCTCTGGATTAGGCTTTGACTTAAGGGAATGTCATGATTGGCTTGATCTATCCAGACCACTCACACTTTCTCCAAATCAGCAGTGAGGCCGATCACTTCCTTATCATTCGTGTGTTCTCTGGAGGAGCTGTTAATTTCCTTCAAGACCTTTTCCTTTGCTTGCACAACTTGGCTGTTTGGCACAAGAGGCCTGGCTTTCAGCCTAAGCTTTTGACCTGCCTTCCTCACCAAGCCCAGTCTTTTCTAGCTTTTGATTTACAGTGAGAAACGTGCGACTCTTCCTTTCACTTGAACACTCAGAGGCCACTGTAGAGTTATTAACTGGCTGAATTCTAGTGGTGTGCTAAGGGAATAGGGAGGCCTGAGAAGAGGGAGAGAGATGGGGCCTAACTAGACATAGACTGAAGTTTCTGCCATAGCCTGTAGTCCGTTCAGAGCAGCTGAAGCTGCTTTCTGCACCTTGAGCTCAGCAGGCTGGGGAGGAGCAAGCAAGCAAGGGAGGAGCTTCCTTACAGCATGAAATTTGCACACATCATGACGTTTTTGCTCCACTGGTCAAAAGCGTTACTGGTACTGCAAGGGATACTGGGAAATGTGGTCTTTCCAAAGAATGCTGGGATTGCAATCCCTGGTGAGAGCCGGGGGGTGCAGTTGGGATGTCTGCTCCCAAAAGCAGGAGGGGGCATGGGGGTGTGTGGACAACTGTCTCTGTCTCACTTTGAGGTACCTTGTTGCTGAAAACTTGGGCATGTTTTATTGGATGTTCAAATCCTCCTTGCTCTGCTATGCATGCTCCTGACAAGTGGGGGTTCTCATGCTGTCTGTCTGTCACGAGGTGTGATAACCAGCAGGGTGGAGCCATGAGCGGGGCTCTCGATTCCCCTCCCTGACTGACTGGCTTTACCCGAGGACCGACTCCTAGTCAGGGCTGCAACCTTCCTGTCCCTGAGACCAGGCAGGGGACACAGCCCTGTAGAGTGGCCGGTGGAGGAGGAGGCAGGTGGGGGCGGGGCGTGCCTGACCCCTGAAACTGTGGACACAGAAAAGGGTCCAGGCACCACTGAGTTCAGGCAGAGCTGCTGATAGCTGGACCCAGGATCCCAGCAGACTGCAGGCCGGCCCTGCCTGTCACTGACACTGGTTTTCCAGCCCTGCAACCTGACGACACGCATGGAGGAAGCATCTTCAACCAAGGCCCTTGGCGGGGTGATGCAGCCACAACCTCTCAGATTCGTTTGTTAAATTCAAATTATTCTCTTGGTGGAGACTGCTGAAAGTCCCCGTAAAGGGTCCCGCTAAAGGGCTGGGAAAAAACCGTATTTCTAGCAAAGGGGTCACGCTCCACAGCTTCCTGCCTTTCCCTGCCTGCCTCTGTCCCCTCCCCCACCAGGCACATGAGCTGCAGTTGCTGGGGTTGATGGTAGAGCAGCAGTGCAGACAGATGGAAGGCTGGGCGAGACTGTGGAGGCTGCAGAGGGGTCGGCCCTGATGGCCCTTCCTCCCTGCCTCAACTGACCTCTCACCAGGGAGGCACTGGCCAGGTCTGCAGGATCCTTCAGTGTGTCATCCTCAAGCCTCACGCCGAGGTGTGGGGAATTAGAGAACATGCACGTGTGTATGCACACATGGACACAGATGCACACACGGCACACAAACACAGATTTACATAGATGCACACACGGATGTACATACATGCAAACACGTGCACATAGATGTATATATACACACATACTGATGCATAGATGCACACATGCACACACATGCACACATGCATACACATGCACATGCACACAGATGCACACCCACACACATGCACAAGTGCGCACACATACACACAGGTATACACATGCACACATGTAAACACGGATGCACACATGCACACACGTGCACATACCCAGAGCCCACCAACAGCAGCTAATTCAGCTGAGTTGAGCTGAGGGTCTTCACAGAGCTCACTCACGCTGGTCTGTGTGGCTGGGCATGAGTTTCTCACAGCCTGTCAGGGTCACAAGACAGTGACCTGTCTGCCTGGTCTAGCCAGCATCTGCTTGATCTGGCCTGACCAGAGCTGGAGCGAGTCTAGGTGAAACCCCACTCAGCACTTCCCGCTGGGTTTCTGAGGAAGCTGTAGGACCAGCACCCTAGTCCTCCCTGATAGCACTGGCTAGATCTGAGCAGTGTGTCACCACTGTGGCCCCTGCAGAAGCCTGAGCTTGTGTCCAGGATGTGCTCCGTGCAAGTGGTATGCTAGCTGATCCCATCAGCCCTGCAATCCCCATCCATCTTCCTGTCTGCTTTCCCTTGATTGATTTCATCGTGCGCTATGGCGTCCTCATCTGCCTGCACTGGGTTGGCTGTGTGCCTGAGTTGAGACAGCCCGCAGCAGCTGGGCTCCTCCACTTGTAATTAATTTGGGGGCTGGGAGCTCCTTCGAGTAGTCAAGGTGCCCATGGGAGAACCCAGGAGAGCCCACTTCTTCCTGGGAGTTCCACCTGGCTCCTCCAGCCTTCCAGCAGCTGCCAAGTGACCACCTTCCCCTGACTTTCCTGTGGCCGGAAGTGTGTGGTGAGCAGAGAGGGATGACAGATGCTCCCTCTCTCCAGAAGCCCACAGGGAAGCCAGAAGAGGGGTTGACAAGCCACGGAAAGTGTAAATACTGACATGGCAGACATGAATCCCAGATCATGTACTCTGAAGTGGGAGGAATGATGGATTTGCCTGATTTTCCTGTGATGCTGCCTAATTTCTTTCAGGAACTCATGTTCAACTGGAAAGTAGAATTAGCACAGCTGCTGGGCTCGGTGGCTCAGCCTGTAATCCCGTGCTTTGGGAGGCTGAGGTGAGTGGATTGCCTGAGCCCGAGGTTCGAGACCTGCCTGGGCAACTTGGCGAGACCTCATCTCTACAATAAATCAAAAAATCAGCCAGGCATGGTAGCGCATGCCTGTAATTCTGGCTACTCAGAAGGCTGAGGCGGAAGGATCTCTGGAACCCAGCAGATCGAGGCTGCAGTGGCTGGGAGCGGCCACTGCACTCCAGTCTGGGTGACAGAGTGAGACTCCAACTCAAAAAAAAAAAAAAAAAAAAGATTTAGCATAGCCCATCTGGGTTCCACCTTCCTCCAAGGTTGCATCTCCATTCCTGGAGGATCAACTACATACAGCCAGAGTATCAGGAGGGGTGTCTGTCAGAACAAGCCATGTTGTGCTACAGGAACAGACAGCCCCCAGCCCCTCACTGGCTTAGCATGGCCATTTGTTTTTTCTTGCTCACACTGTATGTCATTTATGGGGACTCAAGAGGCACCACTCATTATAGTAAAAATCCCAGTGAAGAAAGTTCAGTCTGATCTCTCCGAAAAGTTGCTATTTTTAAAAGAGAGGGAAAGCTTAAGCTCCAAAACATACATTTTCATTGGGATTGGACCAGGGTTCCCAAATTCTATACACAGTCTTGCTGGGTATCTCACAGTTCAGAAACTGGCAGTAGAGAAAAAGTGAGTGTGGACATGAGTTGGATAACACAGAAGGGATTGTTACATGAGCAGCTTCACACCCCGAGTGTCTCTGTTTGTGGACACCCAGTCACATCGCATTGAATCTTCACCTGGTGAGAAGAGGCACCTGTTGCGTTTCCACAGTGAGAACATAGAGATCCAGAGAGGCTCAGCCAGTTCCCCACAGCTGCACAGCTGGCCCAGGGTGGCCCAGGAATAGAACCAGATGTCACTGGCCCTAGAGCCCTGGCTCTTCCCACTTGCTTTCGTCTCGTCCCTGTGCCATTCTCCTCCTCCTCCCACACACTCACCCACCCCATCTCTGTGGTGCCTGCAGTTTCTGAGAAAGCAGATGATGGAGCCCACCCTGTTCTCAGACAGACCCTCTGGTCACTACCTGTGGCTCAGCCTCTGCTGGACACAGGGGTTGATGCAGGGGAAGAAATGGCAGAGGAGCTCCTGGTGTTGCCTTTGGGGCTTTAGGGAAATGTGGCAGCTGTGAGTGCAGAAGAGCCTTCCAGTCACCACCACCTTCCTATGATGGGTGTTTGGGCCAGTTCGGCTCTTTTGCTCCCACCATCAAAGCCCAGAGAGTACCCTTGCACCTAAGCTACTGGGCACACAAGGGAGCCTCTCTGGTGGGAAAAATCCTAGCTTAGCACCTGGTCCTCAGTGAGTTCTTTATATATGGATAAGTTTATTTAAATCCAGCCGTGAATAACAGGGTCACACAGGCAGTTATCTTAGATGTATCTATTGGGCCCTCCTTCTCCTCATCCATCCTCTTCCTCATCAATCACATCATCACCACCATCACCTCCTTCACCACCATTATCATTGTTATAATCACCGTCGTCACCATCACCGTCATCACCGTTATCACCATTATCATCATCACCACCACCACCATCATCGCCATCACCATCATCATCATCATTTTCACCATCACCACCATCATCATCACCAGCATCATCAACACCATCACTTTCATCATTACCAGTGTTGTTATCACCATCATCAAAACCATCATCACCACCACCACCATCACTATCATGATTACCATCTTTATCACCATCATCATTCCCACCACCATTATCATATTCATAATTAACATCCAGGAGGCCACTGCCTCCCAGACACACCGGTCACTACCATTCTCACCTGGCCCTCAATCCTTACCAAGGTGACTTTCCAAAGGCTCTGGCGACCCATGAATTAGGAGGACAGTGGGGAAATTCAAGCCTGGTATGAGAGGATTTTCCTTTCAAGTGCACTTCTAGCATCCATGGTTAGAGCTGAGGAAATGCACACAGGCTCAGACATATTCTGGCCGGGCACTAAGCTGGCTCATTACTCAGATGACTCTGAGAGTTTCTCTCCAGACATTTTAGCATTTTGCCAGGAAGCTCTGTATTTCATTTTTCCCTTTATTACTGTTTCATATTTTTAATCAAGGTAGGACTTGCGAGGGCCTAACATTGTCCTGGTTACAAAGGATGGATGGTATTCTAGACAGAATAGAAGAGAATGAATTCCAGGAAAAGGTGACCATAAAAGAAAGTCACATGTGCAACACTTAGGCTGGTTTCTGTAGTGATTTTCACTTCCACAGTGGTGAGAGCCACAGTCTGTGAACGTGTGGTCCTGTCCCTCCCCTGCCTGCTCCCTGTGCCCTGATACTCTGATGGTCCCAGTACTCAACCTCCAGGGAGGGTCAGGCCCAGGGGCTCTGCATGAACCAAACTCGTTCCATCAGTGAAGCCTAACATTTACAGACTTCGGGAAGGGACGCCCACTCATCCTTGCACCTCCGCCTTGCTTGGCAGACTGAGGCCTCTGTGCTCTTGACCACCGCACCTCCAGGACCTGCCACTGGCCCCTGCTGCCTGCAGGGAGCTCTGGCACATGCTCATGACTGCAGGACTGTGTGTTCCAGGGCCTGGGCGTCGGCTGCCTCCATGGTAACATGGGTGTAGTCCTGTGCGCTTGCACAGGTTCCCTCCTGCACTTGGAGCTGGTCTCTTCCCACTGGGCTGCACATGTGGGTTGGCTCTAGGCCTGTGTGGGCGCTCATGCCGTCCATGGGCCACTGAGTGGGACATTTTTATGAATGAATTTCTGAGATGGGGGACATCGATTCATCAAGAGGAAGGGCACTTACTAATCATACCATTGTCAAAAGCACATAAAATTGAAAATGCTTGCATTTTACACAGATAGAAAGCCTGCCAACTTTTTTTTAAATTTTGAGTTGGAGTCTCACTCTGTCGCCCAGACTGGAGTGCAGTGGCCACTCCCGGCCACCGCAGCCTCGACCTGCTGGGCTCCGGCGATCCTTCTGCCTCAGCCTTCCGAGTAGCCGGAATTACAGGCACGCGCTACCACACCCGGCTAATTTTTTGATTTATTGTAGAGATGAGG
>CAUYQG010239053.1:0-14809 GCA_963574415.1 Tarsius wallacei | reverse complement strand
ACTCCCACCAACAGTGTAGGAGTGTTCCCTTTTCGCCACACCCTCTCCAGCAATTGTTATTTTTTGAGTTATTGATAATTGCCATTCTGACTGGAGTTAGGTGGTATCTCAGCGTGGTTTTGATTTGCATCTCCCTGATGACTAGTGAGGTTGAACACTTCTTCATGTGTCTGTTGGCTGCTCGGATGTCTTCCTTTGAGAAGTGTCTGTTCATATCATTTGCCCATTTTATAATGGGGTTGTTTGTTTTTTTCTTTTCTGCATGTTGGAGTTCCCTGTAGATCCAGGATGTTAAGCCCTTGTCCGATCTGGAGTTGGCAAATACTTTTTCCCAGTCTGTAGGCTGTCTCCCTACTCTCTAACCAGGGAGGTGAAAGACCTTTACAAAGAAAACTACAAAACACTGCTCAAAGAAACTGCAAACAATTTATATCACTTCTACATAGCCCTCTGTTCACACCATGCATAATATCGATATTACCAATTATATTTGTGGATATACCAATATAAAATTTATTATTTTATTTTATTATTTATTTATTTATTTATTTGAGTTGGAATCTCACTCTGTCGCCCAGGCTGAAGTGTAGTGGCATGCTCGTGGCCACTGCAGCCTTGACCTGCTGGGCTCAGGTGATCCTTCTGCCTCAGCCTTCCAGGTAGTTGGAACTACAGGCACATGCCACCATGCCTGGATAATTTTTTGATTTATTGTAGAGATGACTTCTCACCAAGCTGCTCAGGCAGGTCTTGAACCTGTGGGTTCAGGCAATCCTCTTACCTCAGCCTCCCAAAGTGCTGGGATTATAGGCGTGAGCCACCACACCTGGCCTAAAACTTATTGTTTTAACACTTTATGTTTCTGTTCATCAACTGATGAATGAATAAATTATGAAATATACATACAATGGAATATTTTTGCCAATAGAAAGGAATAAAGTGCTGATATATGTTATAACAATAATGAATCTGGAAAGCATTATTTTAAGTGAAAGAAGACAGACACAAAAAAACATATATTGTAGGATTCCATTTGTATGAAGACCAGAATAGGCAGATCCATAGCGACAGATAGTAGATAAGTGGTAATCAGTGGATTAAGACAGTTTGGAATGGGCAAATAATGGTTTAATGAGTATAAGGCTTCCTTTTAAGATGATGGCAATGTTTTGCATTAGAAAGTAGTGATTATTGTAGAACTTTGTGAATACACTAAAAACCACTAAATTGTACACTTTAAAATGGTGACTCTTATAGTATGTAAATAATGTCTCAATAAAAATATACTAAAAATTCTTCAAAAAATGGTGAAGGAATTGAAGGATAGAGTTATGCCGATAGCTAGGGAAAGACAATTTAAGAACAGAAAAAACAGTCCGTTCAAAAACTTCGACTTATACTCTGGTGAAATGGAAGTCATTGAAGATTTGAGTAGATGAGAGACATAATCTGACTTGGAGTTTTTAAGAATTATTATTGCTTTGTTTGGAGAAAAAATATAGATATACAAGGTATTAAACAGGGATACCACTTAGTAGGCTTTTACAACAATTCAAGCAAAAAAAATTGTAGTTTTGACTAGAATATTAAGAGTGGAGGTAATTAAAAATGTTTGGATTTGAGGAGACATTTTTAAGTTTCAAACAATAGGGTTTTTTAATAAGCTTGAGGCGGAAGAGAAAGAGAAAAGTCATTGGTGACTCCTACTTCTTTTGGCCCAACCACCTAATAGAATGGAGTTGTCTTTTCCTGATGGGGGAAAACTATTGTAGTAGCTTAGGGATAGAAGTTTTGTACATATTACATATAAGATGGTTGCTAGTTATTCAGTGGAAATTTTTGAGTAGGTAGTTGCATATATAAAGCACACCTGTGTGGAATATATTCTGTATCCTTTTTGACTGATCAATGTGATCAGTCAAAATATGATACAATACTGATAATTAAATATTTTAATAGAATACTTTGAATATGAGTGTTGAGTTCAAGAGAAAGTTTTGGACTATCTATATAATCTGGGCATCTCATCAACATATATATGTTTTTTAAGCCATTGAGTGGACATTTTTACCTCCTAGTTAAAAGGCATATGTATTGTTAGAAAGAAAACATGCTCTACTGGGGAGGGTTACATATCAAGGAGGTACAAAACCCTATATATTTGAGTGAGCTGTTTGGTATATAGGTAAATAATTTTAAAAATTGGATCTTTCTTACTGCTAAAATAAAATAATCTTTCTCCCTCTCTTTCTCAGCACATTTCTTTTCTTAATTTTAATTTTAAAGATGTGGGGTACAATTCAGGGTTATGTACATAAGTGGTCATCGTACAGGTAAAGTTTGGGTATTCTTATTGATGTTATGTAACCCCTTCCCCTGGCAGTGTTCCACTACTGCCAATCCCTTTCTTAAAGTATTATGAAAAATGTCCAGGGTCAGCTTATGAATGACTGCGTGTAGTACTCGGATCTTTGTTTCTGTGATAAGTCACTGAGTATTATAGACTCAGTTGCTATAAAGTCCATAGTTCTGCTTTTTTATGGATGTGTAATATTCCGTTGTGTATATGTGCCACATTTGCTTTACCCAGTCCACTTTCGATGGGCAGCACAGTTGGTTCTATGCTTTTGCTATTGTGAATAATGCTGCAAAAAACAAGCGTGTGCAAGTGTCTTTTTTATAGAGTGACTTGAGTTAATCCAGGTATATTCCCAGAAGGGGAATTGCTGGGTCATATGGAAAGTAAATCGATTTTTAGATATATTAGAAATCACCACTCTGTTTTCCACAGCAGTTGTACTAGTTTACACTCCTACCAGCAGTGTAGAAGTGTTTCTTTTCCCCTGCATCCTCTCCAGTATCTGTTGTTTTATGAGTTATTGATGATGGCCTCCTTTCTTGGTTCCTTTAATATCTCTCTATATTTTGTCTTTTTCTTTTTCATCTTTATTTTTGATTCATGGGATACAGATGCATGTTTGCTACATGGACATATTGTGTAGTGGTGTGACCTGTGTCTCAGGTGGCCCACTCAGTGAACATTGTACCCCAGAGGTAATTTCTGAACCCTAACCCCCTTTTTTTATCTCACTTATTGGTGTCTCCAGTATCTATTATTTCCATCTCTGTTACCATTTATCTCCCGCATATGAGAGAACATGTGGAGTTTGGTTTTCTGTTTCTGAATCAGTTCACTTAGGATGATGATCTCCAGCTCCATCTATGTTGCTACAAAGGACATTATTTAATTTTTTTATGGCTGCATAATATTCTGTGGTGTATATATACCACATTTTCTTTATCCAGTCAATTGTTGGTGGACGCTTATCTCTATAGATATTTTTCATGTCTAGGTAAGTATCAACTTTATAACTCAGAAGTGATTTAATAAGGGTCTGGAGGCCATCTTTTTGAAATGTACTGCCCATATCTTCCTGATGCTGTGTGAATGCCTTGCTCCGAGTTGTAACCACATGCTTGTCCTAGTGATAGAAGTTATATTATTCCTTCATACAGAGGAAATGAGCTAACACAAATGGCTACCTTAATTTACAGGTTGATTTGGGATGAACCTTGAAAGAATGCATAACAAATGATGTTGTAATACCTTTTTATGAGAAGACAAGTTACTTTTAATCTGGAGGACATATAAGTAATGAATTGCAACTGATTGATAATATATAAAGTGAAATTTTTGTCTTTGTAATCTCCTAGCACATTGCCTAGAATGCACACTATAATGTGGTTCAGGGATTATTCAATAATAAAATAATTTTCTTTCTTTTCTGTATCTTGGCAAAAGGATTCTCTGCCATGACAGGATGTTATTAATTTTCCCAACACTGATAATGAAGGGAGTAAAATCTGTAATTTTAAAGCTTCTATGGATGTCTTGCACTGCTAATGCAAAAAAAAAAATCCTGAGATAAATCTTTTTATATACAACTTTAATGTCACTGTATAAGACATATATGCTGTAATTTATATTAAATAAAATTTTAATATCACTTTAATATGTTGAATTTCTGGATATACAAAGCAACCCAACTAACAATTACCCTCGACCAAACTAAAAAGTTCATCTATTTTCAAGTTGACTTTTTGGCCATTGATTCTCTGAATTCAGAATTCTGTAGATATAGGATAAGAGGTCATTCAGCAACAAAAAATTATGTGGAACCAGTATGGTAGGTATTGTAGATGTAATGATTAGTGAAACAAAACTTTCTCATTAAGTGTAGAGTCCAATGAAAAAGTGGAACCAATAAACAGACAATTAAAGTACAGTGAGATCAAGTGGTATGATAAAGAAATTACAAAGTGCTCTGGTAAAATTAAAGAGGCAAATTTAACACAGTCTTTGAAAGTCGGATGATGCTTCCTGAAGGAGGATTATTTTAGCTAAGGCCTAAGGAATTAGTAAGAATGCACTCTGGATATCAGAGAAGAAATGAATAGGCATGAATCTGTGTGAAGTTTAGTATTATTATAGCATGAAATGTTGCTACATATATTCAATGTAGGGTGGTTAGTGTTTAGAGATATGAGACGTGTGTTTACATGTTTTGTTAAGACATTTGAACTAAACTCAGTGGGTAATGGAAAGTCTTAAGACATGGCAAGAGGTGGCATGATGAGATTTCTGCTTTAGAAAGATCAATAAAACTACAATATGAAAAACAGTTTGAAATAAAAAAAAAATTAGAGGCAGGGGAGCTAGTTGCCAAGGTGCTACAAGTACACTTATTTGAATGTCCTAATGGTTAAGGGGAGAGAATGTTGTTACTAAAATTTAGCAAGAGTTTGGAGCTGTGGAAGAGGGGCCACCCTATGGGAACTGTGACTGTACAGGAAACAGACTATATCTATTTTAACTATGATGACTTTAAACTCTTCTGCAAAGCCAAAGAGCAAGGAGACAGCCCACAGACTGGGAAAAAATATTTGCCAACTCCATGTCTGACAAAGGCCTAACATCAAGGATCTACAAGGATCTCAAACGTGCTGAAAAGAAAAAAAACAAACAGTCCTATTACAAAATGGGCTAAGGATATGAATAGACACTTCTCAAAAAAAAAAAAAAAAACTTAAGAGCAGCCAACAGATATATGAAAAAATGTTCAGCCTCACTAGTCATCAAGGAGATGCAAATTAAAACTACACTGAGACACCACCTAACTCCAGTCAGAAGGGCCATCATTAATAACTCAAAAAATAACGGATGCTGGAGAGGATGTGGCAAAAGGGAACACTTCTACACTGTTGGTGGGAGTACAAACTAGTTCAGCCTCTGTGGAAATCAGTGTGGCAATTCCTAAAAGTTCTAAAAACCGACCTTCCGTATGACCCTGCAATCCCCCTACTGGGAATATACCCAGAAGAACTCAGGTCACTCTATGAAAAAGATACTTGCACACGTATGTTTATCGCAGCATTGTTCACAATAGCAAGAACATGGAATCAACCATGCTGCCCATCAAAAACTGGATTAAAAATGTGATACATATACACAATGGAATACTATGCAGCCATAAAGAAGTAAAGAAGAACAAAATCATGAACTTCACAGCAACCTGGATGGAATTTGAGTTATAATACTGAGTGATCTCTCACAGAAACAAAGAGCTGAGTATCATATGTTCTCACTTATAAGTGGACCTTGAACAACTACCATATTACTATAAGAAAAGGATTGAAAGTGATGGGAAACCGCGGTGGGGGGGCAGGGAGGTGGGATTGACAGTAGTAGATATCTGCCTGGGGAAGGGGGGGCACACCTCATCGATAAGGGTACCTGCATGGTGAATATTTGTATACCTAACCCTGAATTATACCCCACAATTTTAAACAAAAATTAAAAGAGGAAAAAAATTCCAAAATGCATACTGAATTATTTAAGGAATCAAGATATGCTATGTGTAGTTTTGTTTTTATATATACTTAATCAATTGTATTATTTTTGTATTATTTTGGCAACTGCACATATACAACTTATATGTTTAAGAAATAGTTTACAATGTCTACTTTATGCAAGGAGTAGTCAGAACTACAAGTGAAATGGCAGCGAGTTATAATAATGCTGTCTGTATATTCTGGTTAAATGGGAATAATTTTGGAGAAAGAGGGAGGAAGAGTGAGTGGAGTTAAATATAAAGACCTCTCTACTCTCCCTCCATCTCTTCTAGCCTTCCAGTTTTCTGCTGATGTCACCTAAATAGAAGTAAGAACCTAACTAGAAACCTGCAAAAGAGCTCCAGTAATGCTGTTAGCAGAGATTAGCCTTCCAAAAGCACAGAGCACATCAGGAAAGAGTAGAGAATGAATATGCAGAACAGAAGTTAGGGACAAACAGAGAATAAGCTTCAGAATATTATGCATCTTTTTTTTTAAAATTCAGACTTCAAACTAATTTTTAAAAGCAAATAATGCCCACTTTTTACGATGAACTACTCAGGTATCTTTTGATTTTTTTTAATATCTTGAAACTTGGAGAATGAAAACAATCATTCTGAAATACACAATGTGAAAACAACACTTTCAAATGGACAGAAACTTTAACCAAAGTAACACTTTTTATGGTGAGCAAGATTCACCTTGCTTAAAAATTAACCAGTATTTGAAGTATCTGGGGACAACTTTGTGTTTTAGTGTTCTTTCCCATTTTTTAAAATACAAAAGCCCTCTCAATTTAAAATTCATTTTGAAAAATAGAAGTATTATTATCATAAGGAACACAACAGTTTAAGTATGCTAATAAAATGGCAAATAATGTTTATTGTCAGTATTGGGAGAAAAAGCTTGTACTAAAGGATTGGCCCCAAATCTCAGCAAACAAGCCCTTTCTACAGAGGGAAGCAACTTTTTAATAATAGTGATAATTATTATTATTTATGAAATGTTTAATACGTACTAGGCTGTCTCTGTATTTTATCTCATTTAATCCCGATAGCAATTCTGTGATTTAGATATAATATTCCTTTTGCAGATGAGAAAACAAAAACTCAAAGACAAAAGGAACTTCCCAAGTCACTGTTCTCTGTGTAGAAATATGAATTTAGTTTTGCCAGGTTTTATGAGTGGTCAAAAGAAGTGTGGAATATAAATATTTGTGTGAAAATTCTCCATTTTTAAAATAGGTTAACTTTTTTGTTGCTTTCTGATCAAAGAGAACACATTTGTAGGTCTGATATAGTTCATGTTCATTTTATGCTTGTGCTTAGATTGTTTGCTTACGTTTAGTTGTTTTGACCTTCAGTCACTCCGATATAATTATATGGTCACCAGAGTCTTTACAAACACTATGAGTATTTCAAGTTATGAGTAATATAAAGATTTCTCATTCTGTAGCAGGCCTGTGTAGGGGAAATATTTGAGGAAAGAAAATCTTTTGGCGCTCATGAAATTATACACAGGAAACTTATCATTTGTAGTTTCCAGGCACTTAGGAGAGAAGAAACGATTTCAAAGGAGTCTCAGGAAATATCTTTGCCTCTCACATAACTACATATCTCCCAAAATGCTAGTGTTATAGAGCATTCCACTCCACTCTATTCAGGATGACAATATAAGAATATATTGCCCTGCATTTCACAATAGCCTAACAATCTACCTAGTTCACTGCATTCACTGCATAATCACATTATTATATGAATACAAGTAAAAAGAAGGTATATTTATTTATTTAAATATATTTTATTTTAAAGATGTAGGGTACAATTCAGGATTAGGTATACAAATGGGTATCGTACAGGTAAAGTTTGGGCCTCCCTTTGGTTCCCATTTTGCCTGGTTTGAGATCAGGTACCCTTTGATGTTGTGTTCCCCACCATCCCGGCAGTATCCTGCTACTGCCAATCCCTTTCTTATAGTATTATGGTAAATGTTCAGGGTTCACTTATGAGTGAGAACATGTGGTACTATGTTATTTGTTTCTGTAATAGATCACTGAGTATTATTGACTCTACATCCAGTTGCTGCGAAGTCCATATGTTTGTCTTTTTTTTTACGGCTGTGTAATATTTCTTTTTTTTTTTTTGAGTTGGAATCTCACTCTGTTGCCCAGGCTAGAATGCAGTGGCACCCTCATGGCCACCGCAGCCTCGACCTGCTGGGTTCAGGCGATCTTTCCGACCCCACCTTCCAAGTAGCTGGAGCTACAGGCATGCATCACTATGCCTGGCTAGTTTTTGGTTTATTGTAGAGATGAGGTCTCACCAAATTGCCCAGGCTGGTCTTGAACCTGTGGGCTTGGGCAATCCTCTCACTTCGGCCTCCCAAACTGCTGGAATTATAAGCATGAGCCACCTTGTCCCGTCAGCTGTGTAATATTTCATTGTGAATGCATACCATATTTTTTTATCCAGTCCAGTTTTGATGGGCAGCACGGTTGGTTTCATGTTTTTGCTATTGTGAATAGTGCTACAATACACATGCATGTGCAGATATCTTTTTTGTAGAATGCTTTTAGTTCCTAAGGATATATTCTCAGTAGGGGGATTGCTGGGTTATATGGAAGGTCAATTTTTAGTTCTTTTAGAAATTGCCACACTGCTTTCCATAGAGGTTGAACTAGTTTGCATTCTCACCAGCAATGTAGATGCATTCCCTTTTCTCTGCATCCTTGCCAGCATCTGTTTTTATTTTATAAATGATGGCCATTCTTACTGGAGTTAGGTGATATCTCAATGTGGTTTTGATTTGCATTTCTCTGATGAATAGTGAGGTTGAACACTTTTTCGTTTGTTGGATGACCATATATTTTCTTTTGAGAAGTGTCTATTCATGTTTTTTGACCACTTTTTAATGAGCTTGTTTGATTTTTCCTTTTGGCACAATTGAGTTCCTTGTATATCCTGGATGTTAGGCCTTTGTTAGATATGTTTTTTAAACTCATATTAATTTCTTTTTTCCCATTTTTCCCACTGATGTTTTAATCACTGGAAGCAGTTTGATACATGTTAAACAATTTCAAGGCCCTTGATACTGGAAATTATATTAGTAGTTGGAAATTTCTTCCTCTATAATTTATTCTTTTGATTAGATTATCTGTAAGTGCAGTATAGAGCAATAGTCGATAGCCTGGTGCTGAATTTACATTGAGAATTATAAATGAATATGGGAGGGGAGATTACACATGCAATTGCGATCATGGAACCATTACAATCTTTTGCAATGGGTGTGAAAATATGAAATTGGAGATTTGCTTTGGGCAGCTAAGTACAGTGAGTCTGAAATTGTAGCAATGTCAGTCATTTTAGAAGAAAGGTAGCTCTAAATATATTTATTGATTATTCATGCAAACCATTTTTTCTTCCTTCTATGCTATAACAAAGAGAATAGTAAACACAAAATGAAAATTATTAATAAAATTTAAAATCCAACTCGAATATATAATTCTACATATAATTTTGAATGAGACAATGCTTCTATTTCATCCATGAAAAGTGTTACTGTGTTTGGTAAAAGTTGCATTTTATGATATTGTTAAAGAAGTGTTTGTATTTATTCATGAAAAATTTCATTGAGCAGCCTAATTAACTGAAAATAATGGGGAAGGATTATGGAAGAGCCAAAATATAAGGATAAGTAAAATTTATATATAAGCTTCTCATTTAAACTCTTAGTTTCAACTGGTCTAGCCTTCAAATTATTTACCAAAACAACTTACACACACACACACAAAAACTGGCTTAAATTTAAACCCTTTTCCACCTAATATACACATGAATGTCCCACCAATGATAATTTTGATAATTTAATGAATGCTTAATATATACTAGTTTATATACATATTATCTCGATTCTCATAATGATCCTGCACATTAGATGCTACAGGAAACTGAGGTGCAATGAGGTAAAGTGGCTTAAGCAAAGTCATAGTTGTAATTAAACCATGTTTTCCATCTGCAAAACCAACGTGATCTTGTCTCAAGTGTAGTTGGCAAATTGCACTGAGTAAAAGGAAAAGGTACAGGAAGTGCTGATAATTTAGAAACTGTATGCAGAGCCCAGAAAATACAGGGTAACCTTTAATATTTTGTTTTTCTATTTATACGTATTTTTCCTTTATTACTCATTTTGGATGAATCTTTCACAGTGACGTAAAAATTTATTCCACAAGACTTTACGTGTTATCAAACAAATGATGTTATTTGTATAAATAAGCTACAAATTCTTTTATGGAAATTACTTAAATTATATATTACAACACACTTTAGACAGTACCTTATACGAAAATAGTTTTAAATCCTGCCAAACGACAACATTTATTCAAAATACACTTGAAATAACTCATATTTGTATTTCCTTAGTCACTTTATTTAGTGTATATTTAAGGTACACCTATGATATGCTAGGTACTGTTAGACACTCTGGAACTAAAAAGATGAGTCCCCAACTTCAAAGACTTTTCGGGAGAAATTAAGCAAATACTGGTAACTAGAATAGAAGGTAGCTTAGTATGTGATAAGCATCTAGTCTAAGAATGATATAGGTATTACTTATGTGGAGAAAAGAGTGATTATTATTTACTTGAGTAATCAAAAAATGTTTTTGAAATTGAAAATTTCAATATAGTGCCAATGAGGCACAGGGCAAGAAAATAAATTAGAAACATCCAAAGAAGAAATGACCAACCCAGCAATCCAACTAAATTAATACAAGAAAGATATTATTCTACGTCTTTTTTTAATCAAAGGGGAAAATAAAGTCACTATATTTTTTTTCCATGAATGCCTATGTTTCAGGCCCCGAACTAAGCACTTATATTCATTCGTTATTTCACTTCTCACAATAGCTCTGTGAGGTAGATACTATTATCATATCCTTTCTAAACTGTGGGAAATTGAGAACTAAAGTGTGGTCTGATTTAATTCCAAAGTTTAATTTAATACCACCATCAATGACTCCCCTGTGCAAGTAAAAATAACAGTATAATATAAGAGGCTGTATGTGGTGCTGGAAAGAACACAGAATCAGCCCAACTGGGGTCCATATCCTGATTTTGCTAATTTTAATCCAGTGTATGGTTTTGGGAAAGTCACTTTATCTAAGCTTTCATTTCCTCATCTTTTTAATGGAAATAATATGTTCATGTCAAAGAATAATGATTTAGCTAAAATGTAAAGCATAAAGACACACAGTAATTGTTTTATATGGAAACAGAGTTTGTGATATAGCAACTAATAAAATAAATTGACTCTCATTTAGGTTTGTCTCTAGAATGAGGTAAAAATGTCAGTATCCCTCTCCACCCTATCCTAATAAAGTTGATAGCAAGAACCTTATAATAGAGAGAATGAGTGAGGTGACTACAAATGTTTGCAGATGATTTCAGAAAGAGGAACAAAATTCTGAGATGTGTGTAGTCATGTCAATCTATGTATTATGATGTCTTCATAAGGAAATATGTGAGGGAGAATTGTGAAACTCACACCTAAATACGTGAAAGTAACTGATAGCTAAAATATGAAATCATCATTTGGAAACCACAACAGAGACACAAAATTACCTTTGAAAGAAAAAATAATGGCATCCACAACAGCAGGACTTGATGTATAACCCAAATGAAAGTATTGCTGTAAGTTGAAAGAAAATCTGCATCAATAAAAAAGAGCAATTGCTCTGGCAAAGGAACATCGAAAATAGAGAGACAAAGAGATTTAGGGTGACATTGTTTACCCAAGCACTGTGCTACGTTGATTAAAATTTCCAATCTCTATGGCAAATGCATCTATACTACTGAAGTGACTATGGCTCTTAAACAGAATTGTCCTTTTAATGGACATTTAGACTGATTCCAGTGTTTTGTTATTACAGAAATTGCTTTAGTACACATCATTACATACCTCTTTTTGCACATGTATAAGTATATAATTGGGCCTTAATGTTGAATATTTATGAAACTAAATGAGCAGCAGGTCTTTTGGATATGTATAGCACTGTGCTATATAAGAGAAGTTTCCTGATCTCAAAGAATTTCTGTCTGGTTAGGAGTTAAATCTAATATATATATATAATCAATACAAATAAGCATACAAAGAATTTCAAAATCATCAGATCATCAATGCTCTGGGGATTTGGAGGCTTTTGAGGGGGTGAGGAAAGCTTTGTAGAAGCTCTTTTAAATTTCAAAACTAAATTAAAATTTTGCCTAGGTATTGGAAGCCCCCAACACTGTAGCCCACTTGTTAATCTCATAGTGAAATTCTACTGCAGTTGGATAAATTCTATAATTTTCTAAGAATAACAAAAATAACTTTTATGATAACCTAAAGAAGAAAATACAACAAGCTTGACTCTGAGTTAAGTAGAGAGTACCAGACTTGGATGGCTAGAGACTGAATTTCCTTATTCAGTGTTCATATATGCAAATCCTTCCAAACACCTTCCACATAGAGGACTTTGATAACCTTATAAAAACAGGGAAATATAATAATTCCAAAACATTTAAATCTCATTACAGCAACATCTACTTCTGCTGTCATTATAGAAACACACACACACACACAGACACACACAGATACACAGTTTACTTTAATCCTCATAGCAAATTCATTTGTAAGTAGGCATCATTATTATCCAATTTTTACTGAAGAGAAAACTGATAATTTAGAGAAAGTAAACAACTTACATAGAAGTAAAGCCACTGGCTCTAAAGCTTAACTAATCTGTTGTAATTTATTTTTATTGTGTTTGTTATGTTTGGACAAGAGATAGAAGATGCTTTGATCACTCTGAAAACCAAAGAATAAATAAATTGCCTTCTGGCTTTTGTCTTCATATTGGAAAATACCATGAGTTAAGAGAGTTATCTTTGAGACCAGTGTCTTTATTTATACACAACAATGTGAATAGGTACATTGAGACTTGTTTGGCCTTAGTATTCCAGGGTAGATATTAATATATTATACTAATTTAATACAGGGTCTCTGGAGAGAGACTACTTGTATTTTAAACATGGCTCCACCATTTATTATTCATGTAGTTTTGAGCTCATTACTTGAACTTCCTAGTTCCTTCATTTTCTTTCTTTCTTTTTTTTTTTTTTTTTTGAGTTGGAGTCTCACTCTGTCGCCCAGACTGGAGTGCAGTGGCCGGAAGCGGTAGTGCAGTAGCTGGAAGTACAGGCACGTGCTATCATGCCCGGCTGATTTTTGATTTATTGTAGAGATGAGGTCTCGCCAAGTTGCCCAGGCGGGTCTTGAACCCGCGAGCTCAGGCAATCCACTCACCTCAGCCTCCCCAAGGGCAGGAGGCTGAGCCACAGAGCCCGGCTAGTTCCTTCATTTTCAAAATAGATGTGCGTGAGAATAAATAATATCATGTATTTTAGTACAATACTTGGATCACAGTAAATATGAAGAAAGTGTTAGGTATTATTATCATTATCGCCCTGATTGTATATTTCCAGGTAGCAATATTGCTTAGCATAGTGGTTTGCAAATTTGAGTGTGCATCAGTGTCCCCTTGAGAACTTGTTGAATCACAAGTTCTATTGTTAGGTTTTATACCCAGAATTTCTGAATCAGAAGACCTGGAGTGGGCCTGAAAATTTTACATTTCTAACAACTTCCTCTATGGTCCCCCAGGGACCACACTTTGAGAAACACTGGCTTAGAGAATGATATTAAAGCTAGAACACAACACTTGCCTTAATACTGGCCAATATTTTTAGTCTTCCATCTTATCGCCACAACCTGCACTTCTCAGACTTCTCAGACTGGTAGATTTCTCAGCGACTGGTGATCATGTGGGCGGCTTCCAGCTTACCCATCACTGCATCAAGGAAAACAACTCAGATTTGAAAGCAGAGAAAAAGAGAATTAATCAAAATCTTAAACCTCATTTCTTCTTAGTGAGATTATGAGTGCAATAAATTTATATTAACATTTTTTCTATTGTTCAACACAGTTACACCGAGACCTACTAATTTTACAACCTGAATGGATTTTTTAAAGATTGTACTCCACTGACTAAGTATGTCAATGACGTCAACTTCATGAGGAAACTTATTCAACGTCTTCCGGTAAAATTTCATACCAAGTCACTCCATCCAGAGTCCCCTACTCTGAGACACCTGTCTCTTGTGTCTTTTCTTCATCTTGAAAATCATTACTGTCTAAGAGCTCATTGTAACATATCCATAATTATAGTATAGAGAAAGAGTCCCTTAAGATGTTGGCTGCTGTTTCAATAATTTATTGGATTTATTTTCTTATTCTCTTTATTCTGAAAATAAATACTATTTATCTTTTTAACAGACTCAGTTCTGAGTCTATTATTTAGAAATAATGTCTTCTCCTTTTGAATTGTGTTTCTCCTGAGCATGTCTAGCATAAAACTGTAGGATACTAATGTAATAATGGGCCTATTACATTTCAATAAATTGTTCCTGATAAACTTAACTCATGAGACAGTGTTTGGCTTTATTGTATAAACCTGGTGGCATACACTTCCCCACTGCTATCATTTGTTTCTCTAAACTTTTCCTCCGATTTTATTAAAAAGCATTTGGTACAAAACTTAGCATTGAATAAGTATAGGTATAAAAAGTCATGGAAGACCAAAATAATTTGTCAAATTATTTCAACAAATATTTTTTGTATATCTATTATGTGCTTAGTTCTAACTGGATGATGTTGGAGTTACTTGGGCATGATTCTGATACTTTTTTTTTTTTTTTTGAGTTGAAGTCTCACTCTGTCGCCCAGACTGGAGTGCAGTGGCCGCTCCCGGCCACCGCAGCCTCGACCTGCTGGGCTCCGGCGATCCTTCTGCCTCAGCCTTCCAAGTAGCTGGAACTACAGGC